>CAJNYU010001840.1:0-24107 GCA_905331475.1 Rotaria socialis | reverse complement strand
TGTTTTTGGGGGCGTAGTTTGAGCTGTAGCAGATCGGATGCACTTAACTTCAGTATCGCCATATATATTAGTAAGTAGTAATTAAATGCCGCTTTCTTGGTGATACTTCCAAGCAAGTTTTCTATTTATGCTCGGTTTTCAATCGTGTTTTCCATGAAAATCGTTTCGAAGCTAGAAGCTATAAAATATGAAGTCTCTCAGCTAGATAGTTTCGGATAGCTACGTTCCACATGACTAAATCCTTTCAGTAGAGGGTTGGCGACGCAAACGTCGCATTACCTTGTGATTTTTATTGTTTTTAAAAGACAAAACCATTTGAACTTGATGTTCAAAAAAATCGATATCATAATGATTCAAGTAGCTTTGTGTTTTTGTTTTCATTTAATTAGTGTTCTGGAATTTTCGATCTTTTTTTCGATCATCTTCAGCTTACATATTCACAATACATATACAATGACAGATTTTATAGCCTCATGAACATACACTTGACAACGTTTACAAAGAACTGAAATTTTCTACAAAATGATGAACACAAAGTTACTTGAATCATTATGATTTCAATCGTCTTGAATACGTAGAATTCATGAAAATTGTCGAAAATTTCCTTGAAAATTTGAACTCGATGTATTTGATTTATAATTATACCGCAACATGTGTCTTACTGAATAGTATAAGTCAGATTTTTCTTAAAAATATGACTCAATTATTGTTACTCTACTTTCATCATGTCATAATCATGAGTGAAAATATCAAAATCCAAAGACTATACTCCTACTATTATTGAAAGATTTTCAGAAAAATGAAGTATCCCTTTTCCATACGGTCTTATATTCATTGTGGAGCGGAATCACTATTCTCAAAAATCGTTGTCTTTCATTGGAAAATATGTTCGTCAAACGTTAACCGTAAGATCATATACAACTTGAAATCTTAATTGAGATATATTTTATAATAAAGTATAGATCTCCTGGTGTGTTTATGCAAAATAATGATTATTTTACTAGCAGTGAAAGTATTCTAATATGTCAGTAGCAATAATCAAGTTTTATTAATTTTTGATGAACAAGTATTAACAATAGAAACTATTTTATGATGATTTCAAGATAATAGCGACTATCAAAAAACCAATTATCAATAATTACTGATGATTTTGTAAATATTATTTAGATTGTTTCAAATACTCAGTTATATGTCTTTACATAAGAATAGGTGGGAGAGGCAGAAATCAATTAGAGTTAAATGTTTATTTTCTTTTTGTTGTTTTTCTCATTTGATTCGTTGGTTCATTCATCGTCTTTGTTCTGAAATATTCTTGCCAGCAAGAGCGTTATTGAGAACAATATCCCAGGTCAAATACATACGGTGGGAAACTGTCTGGTCCGGGGATTTTCCCTATTCCGAAGGCGTATTCCGGACTACGTTTCCGATGGTTTCCTTTTGACGATCGGAAACGAAGAAATATGAATGGTTGCCGATCTAGATACGTAGCCAGGATCTGACCGCTTTCAATCCGGGTATGGAATCCGGATTGCGCCGTTCGACCAACTGGATCCGACAAATAAGAAGTATTCGATGTTTCCTTTTTCTAATTGAAAAAAAATTGTGAACTTCAAGGATAAGTACATATTGCTTATTGAAAGTACTAATCTGCAGAATTACTGCTTAGAGTAGGATTGAAACCAACTTTCCAAAAAGCATTACAGACAGTCGAGTAAACAACATTTTTAGATTAAAATCAACAAATTAATGAATTTAACTGGATTTTATTGTTGATTCTGTCGCAAAAAATTGTTACGACATATTATTAATCTAACTAATTTTGATTAATATTACATATCTAATGTAATACCAATTACTTTTGGCATAAATCCTATTAAAATTGGATTACCACCATGGAATACAAATAGAATGAGCACAGTTTAATTGGTCATATTTTCGTATGTGTTTACTTTATCTGATACTAAGATGGCTAACGTAGGAATTAATACCCAGGTCCGAACCGTACGGCGGGAAACTGTTGGTTCCGGTGAAATTCCGGCAAAAACATGGAAGCAGTATTCTGGGAGAGACTATGGCTACCGTTTACGGCTTCTTCCCTCTTGGTTCCTGCTACCGTATGAAATGCCAGAATTCCGCTGCCGTTTCCGATTCGGTTGCACCGCCCAGATCCGACCGCTTTTATTTTCTTTCAGACGGTCTAATCCCGCAACCGGAAACGATAGGATCTACTCGAAAACGTATTCTTTATAACTACATGACTTTAATGCCTTACAATCGACCAATTGGATCGCTCTCTCAAAAAAATCTCTAGAATACAATTGCATATTCAATGTTCAAATGTATGGAATATTAAGAAAAAGTTATAATTCCATACAAAGCATTGATAAAAATTCCGGCTCTCTTCAGAACATTGGACTAAATTGGACATGATAGTCATTCTTAAAGCAGTTTTAATTAGTACGAAATTAACAGCAGTGTGAAAACAAGCAGACTGGATACAAAATACCGCGTAAGAGGTTGCACAACTCACAATCCACTGCTGAGAGCAATAGTTGAGTAGAGACCATGATAGGCTATTGAGTTGTGTCTTCAAATTAGAAGATATTATTTAGCTCAGATAATCTCTCGCGACAATGCACGATAACTAGGTAAACGAAACCACTACTTAGCTGATTTAAATTAATTTAATTGACAGGGTTCAAAAACATCTGATACAAAAACAAATCGACACCATAAAAAGCAATAAATTACACATCCATCTCTGGAAAGTCTAAAAACCGACAAAATACTCAAATCTTATCATTTTGAAGGTCTTCAAGCATACCTGTCACAGATACGAACGGAAGGTGACATGCAGACACTGGAGCATTAAGACCATTCTCTCCGAATCCAACCGAGTTAGCTATGTCAACAACTAGAGCGCTCAAAAAAAGTATTGAAATACTAAAACAGTGTTCGACGCTTAGAAGTTCATTCATTCGCCCATACAACTACTAGTAAAGTGCCTTTAAAACTGCCTGAGAATTTTCAAACTGACTTAGCGATACATGAATACCCTGAAGATCACCAATCTATCTACATGAGTGAGCATTCAAAGTTTCAACTCCAGAGGCGCAACACACATGTTCAGGTAAGTCACAGGTAACACTTCGCATATTTTTTTATACCAAAACTCTCTCAAAATCATTTCAACCCCACTTCTGATTTTAATCGATGATAATTGAAAACAAAAATCAATATAGGATTGTGATTTGTTATTGATCTTCCTTGAGCAACATTTGCAATCAGTGTCGTACTTTCCATCAGCAGAATATCATCTAATTAAGGTAAATAGAACAAATCACTTTCAAAAATCTTGATTAGTAAAATCATGATTTCCGGCTTAAATCAAGTTCGAATTGCAGCGTTTCTTTGCGGAAAGATCTTAGAATATGATTTTCTATCGATCTGGATCTTCAAAACACAGAAATACCTTATAACTAAGGTACTCACAATAAAGATCTCTAGTGATCTTCGTCGATCTTTCATATTTGTTTCAGGATGCAGAATCGTGGGCTCCGTTGTGCGTTCGGTTTGTCCCATCAGTATTCTTTGCTTTTCCGTTTTGAATGTGAAGGTTTCCGCTGGTATTCTTGATTTCCTCCTCTCTGCTTCTCCAGGATCATTGTGTGTTCCTTAGAGTTTCCTATGGCTGGATTTGCGACGAAGTTAAGGGCTCAGGATACGGGGTTTTCCGAATGGAATACTGCCTCCACTTCCTATTGTTTTCCCTACAGGATCGGGTGAAAAAGACTAGGGAGCCAGTGGGAAATCACCGGAAATAAGCCGCTTCTAGGCCAGTTCCGGAAGGATCCGGAGACCGGAATCATCGATCTGGGTATTATGGAAAGTTGAAAAATTGTTGCTGAGAGGTACATTTTGTATTTTTGATACATTTCTAGATATTATAGTATTATTAAATGATTGATTAGCATTGTTGAAAGCATGTTCGTCGTAAGTAGATCTGTTTTGTTCTGAGTTCAGTATATCAAATGTATTTTCAATTGTTGTACGTCTTTTAGATGCATTTTCTTTTTTTTTAGATGTAGTTTTGTTGATTTTAGGTTTTTTCTTCTTGATGCTGGTCAACGCTAGTTCATCAAGATCGGTGATACTTGTTCCAAATTCTCTTGATAACATTAATTTTTTATTAGTATTTTTTTGTTTACGTAAAAAATTTTTTCACAATTTTCTCAATAGCTGATAAAAGATTTTTATCTAAAAAATTAATGTTTTGTTCATACAAATATAAGATTTTATTTTACCTTGTTCTGTAGATTTCTTAAACGACGAACTAACAAGTGGATCATTTGACGACGACGATAATGAAACATCGATTGTGATTGCAACAGCAAGGAATGATTGATTAATACTTGGTGTTTCATTTGAAATTGGTGATATATTATTTATTGGAGATACAACAGATTGTAGACTTATAGCTGGACTTAGAACTGGTCGTTCAGAAGCATTGTTATTATATGGAAGAAACATAAGATCGTTGGATCGTTGGTGCAATGCATGGTCTGCTAAAAGGTAAATAAAAGATGTTAATTGCACTGACAAATTTAGGAATAGTTCAATTTTTAGTTACCTGAACGTCAATTTGGTGCTGATGAAGACATAATTAATGTATTTGATTTAGCAGTTGTTGATATTGAATGTTTGTTCCGTGATGCCGAATCATACTCAACTGAAAATGATCGCTGAATAGAATTCTGATTTACTATGCACCCTGATACATCAACACCATTATTTATTAATTTATTTTGTCGAATTATACGTGGATCATATGGAAAATACCGGCTTTTGCAAATGATGGTGAACAATGAGCAGTTAATAATGCATAATCGTATAGTTTAGCAAATAACTTGACGAAATCAGGTTTATCAAGTATTTTATTTTGTGATGATCTATTGAATTGCCATAGCAAGTTTCTCCATTGAGTTTTTACGTACTTAAATATGTAAACATCTAATGATTGAGGCAAATGTGTGCTATGAGACGATAAACATAATATATGAATGTTGTGTTGAATAGCTAGTTTAGCGGTTCTAATGGATAAATTAGTGGAATGATTATCGAGTATGAGTACCAATGGTCGTGCAATATGACGTGTTTTAGGAATAAATGATTTTACTAGATAGTCATAAAAAAATTATCATCTATCCAATCCGATTCAGTGCCATTGTAAACGGCACCCGGAATAATGTTTTTCTGGCACCATTGATCGTATAGTCTTAGCGACTTATAAATAATGTGTGGTGGAAGACAGGTGCCATCAGCGCTGATAGTTAATAAAACGGTTGTGTGTGATTTTCCACTTCCACCGTGAACCCTAAAAAATTAAAAACGTCGCAACTGACACTAAGGAAAATATTTAGTCTGCTCAAATTTTACGTCACACTTTTTTTTACTAAAAGGTAATATTGAAAAAACAATCTTACTGATTTGCATATTTTGTCCCTCGTTTTACCAATACCACTTTTCGTCCAGGATCATCACCGAAGCCATATTCATCGGCATTAAATATATTGCTTGGTTTGTCCAGTAAATCCAACTATTTAAATACTGAATATAGCTTCAAAAACAATCCATTTACCACTTCTTTCGTAATGCCTGCTCGTGATTTTTCTAAACGAATGCTTTTCATTGTCTTTAATCTACGACTCCATCGTTTGGTAAATCCATAATACCATTCTTTGGTAGGTGCACCGAATCGAAAACGTGATTATAGATCCATCAAATTAACGTATTCCGTTGCATATTTTATTACATCTTTAAAAGTGTACAACTCTTCCCAATCTTGAAACGTTTCAATTAATTTCACTAAATATTCTTCTTCGGTTAGGGTTAACGCTGTTGGATGTCAAAGTTGATTCGATGAACCCCTTGTAATTCGAGTAGATAATGTACATGTAGATATTTTGGTTTTTCTTATGCTTGTTTATATGCCCATTGACCCCTGCTTATCTTCTCAATAGTATCAAGCAACTGTTTTTTCATTGTAGGTTGATGAATTTCGTTTACGAATGTAATTACGCACCATTGATATTTTTTAAATAAATGAATATAGCAGCACAATGATGATTTTTATCAAATTCAAAACAACTACGACAACAAAATATATAGTCTGGTCGATCTACTTTCATTATTTTCTTCTCGTCATTTCATACAAAAACAATTGACTAGTCGATGGCATCTTTCTGAATAAGAATTATTTGAGTGCAAACAGGAAACGAACATAATTCAATGCATAACATTTTCATGTACGAAAAATCTTATATCAAAATAAAACTTTTCGCAAAAAAATTGTTTATTCATAACTGTAATTATTATTTTTTAGTTTAGTCTTAAAAAGAAACAAGCAAGAATTGATCTACATTAATAGAGTTTTATGTTTACACCTTTTAGGTAACAGACAATTTTGAATAGCACCCAGGTCGAACAGTACGGTCCGTATACGGATATTGACGGTTACTTTACGACTATTTTACGGGCGAAAATTTGCCGTAATATCTGGCGCAGTAATACGGACCGTATTATCATGAGAGTACGGAGCACAAACAGCCGTAAACCATGAAAATTCAGTCCCGCTTACGGTGCCGTATTACTGCGCCAGGTATTACGAGCAAATACGGCCTATTTACTTCCGTAAATATACCGTTTTGACATCGTTTACCATCGATAAACAGACTGTAAACGAGTGCGTTTTGATTAACCTGGGCACCTATAGATTTATCAAAAACTGATTTACATCATATATGAATTTTCTCAGTCATTTTGCCTAGCTATATGCAATTTCCCCAAGTGGGGGAAAAGCATAAATTTTTAAAATTTTTACTTCGATAACTATTTGAACATTATGATAAGCTTAACGGTAAGATTCTCACCGTTTGAAGAGAATCCCTTGCACTATCGATCTGTGAAAAAATTACTAATCAATCTTGTAAGGTTGATGAAAAAATCGATTTTTAGTCATTCCATGTAAAATAGCTGGGAATATGCAATTACCTCACGCTACACAGCTATTATTTGCAATTGCCTCGTATGGGGTAATTGCAAATTATTTGTAGGAGCTACTAGTAAAAAAGCGATTCAACAACTTTCGACAATCTATTTTTAGTAATTTTTACGCAAGTTTGTAGAGAAGACACTCAACTATCGATTAAAAAAAATTAGAAAAAAAATCTGAAAATTGACCGAGTTACGATAGCTACAAAAAAGAAGAGCGATTTTTCATATTCAATAACCCCATTCTACTCTAAGGAATGGAAGAGAGATATATCAAAAGCGAAAGAGACAAGTAGTGTTACTGATGTTATGTGACAGAACGAAGAAAAAGTGAATTTCGTGGAACTCGAACCCACACCTTCCGCTATCCGGCCAGATGTCCTAACCAGTTAGACTAGAAGAACATCTTAATCTTCGTTTAGCTTTAGGAAGTTATATCACTAACGCTAACAGCTTGTTTGACCTGGGTAACTTCACAAAAACTAAATAAAACCTAAAAAAAACAGACACCTCTTTCTGAGCTGACTGAAAGTGACGAAAATAATGAGAGAAATCCCGTGAAAATAAATGTTCCATCATGTCATTGCATACCCGCTTCAGGCCGTATAAGACATAGTTTCAAATGGTCAGAATATATGGTCGATCTGTGAAGATACGATCAGACTATAGATTCGACTTCATTCTTGAAGTCGAATTCCGTCAATGAAATTCTTTAATTCTAAGGGAATTTCATGTATGACATGTAGAATTTAGTTGAAATCCTACTATTTAGTAATAATTGGTGGAGGATGCGTGCTATAAAGTATACTCAATCTGCTATACTCATATTCGATCATGTTTAGAGAGCTATAGGGTTCGTGTTTTAGGAAGCCCTATAGCCTACTGTGTACTTTTTGCTACTAAAGAACGATCCAAAATATTGCATGAGGTCACTGTAATATCTCATTCGATTAGAATCAACAATAATGTAACAATAAGTAACATTTATATCTCGAACATTTCTCATGATTAGGGGTGATACTTAATTACAAAACTACTCTTCTTGCAGTGGCTAAAGTTAAGGTAGATTTTTCCACATGAATATCTTTTATTTTTATAACAAAACCGCTTTAAAAAAAATCTATTTAAACATTGAAGATTACAGTTATACTGTCGTATTAGGTAGGAGCGTCACCAGAAAAAAATTGTATCGGTGGGGCTAAACTTATTTTTTCACAGGATTTTATTTTTTCTAGGAAGGAAGCTAAGACCCCTGTAGGGGAGGCTGAGCCCCCCCCCCCTCCCTCCCCCTTGTTACGCCTCAAGTATTAGCTCAAAAGTAAAACTGAAGCACCGCTCGTACTCATCGTTCAAATATTATCAAAAAGATCAGAATTTACGAGCTGCTCTTTCTTGTTCTATATATATTTTTTTCATTATGACATAGATAATATATCAATAGCAGGAAAGACCAGCTGATATTAATGATAATGAAGAATATACTAATATAAAATTCGCACTAATTAGTTCTATGTAGATTTCAGTAGATATTTAACACAAAAAATACATTAGTGGTACATATCTTTATATTGAGAATGCTCTGGAGAACGATCTAAATTAAATGTCAGTTCATTTTCGTTTTGTAATGAATTCTTCCTATGTAGTTTTGGAAAGGCATCGGTAATATCTAATACATCAGATTAGTCACAGATTTTCAAGTTGCGGTACTTGTACCCGGCAACTTGTTCTATCTTGTTGTATCTTGGCAGGACAGGGTTGTTTATCTAAGACTTTCAAACTTCTACTACCCATGTAAATTTTCAATTGAATATGGCGAGGAGAATTATTAAATAATAGAGAAATAAGTTTTACTATTAAGAGAATAAAGGGTAATTTATTATTCAGTTTTTTCTTTCTTCTAAGCAGTATTATATAGGAACAAATAGATTGCAATAATTATGACAGTAATAAATAGCAATCAATACTAGAAAAAAAAATAATAAAGAAAAGCATGTTTTTTACTTGATAGGAAAATGTAAATGTCATTCAGATCATTTTTGCAGAAAATCATAGTATTTTTCCCTTTTACTCTTTACATACGTAAATATGAAAAAAGCGACGAATAGTAATGCCATATGTCTATATTTCTTGTTGGTTGGTCAATTATTTACATTGTTCAAATGTGTTGAATTAAATCATAAATAAATGAAGAAAAACATTAATCTTGAGATGGGTAGTAGTAAGATAATCATCGTCACAAAGACTAAGAATGGAAAAACAATAATATTGCAAATCTACAAGTGTGCTGTTGAATAGATTTTTTTCACATTATACTCTAGAGTATCCCTATTATTTTATTTATTGTAATTTCTACTTATGATTAAAATCAATCCAGCATTTTCTTACTCTTCATGAATTGCTCAGGTTCACGAATATCGATTTCGGAAAACGCATAACATGAGTAGAGTAGTTTTTATTTTCAACAAATCAATTGGTATTTTATGTTGCTTCAATAGAAATCCATTCGATACTCTTATCATAATGGCTGCTGTAACATAATCTATATTGATGTATGAAGATATTTCTTAAGGAGTCCAGTTAATCGATTGTACATACAAGTTAAAGTGAGTCGTATCGAACGTGTAAAAGCCGAATCTTATTTGTACTGTAAATATAGTGATGTGTTTAGTGATAATAATATTTCTTCTCGGTATTCTATTTCTATTTGAATAAATTCTATGAGTCATATGAATCTTCTCAAACCAAATGAGTTAATTTTTAGCACAAGTTTGACACTATCTAAAACTATCGTGACAACATTGATTAATGGATTAACTATGTCAATAAGAGGTTATATACAGAAAATATTACTATTATGAAAATAGGCTTAATCAAGAAAAATTCTATGTCCTAATTTTCTCAGCGAAAAAAACTCACGGTCATTCAAAAGACTAATTATTTGAATAAAATCTAATAATGAATATTTCAGGATTACACCGAAAATGCAAAATCTTGTTTATCTCGTACCTTCATTTCAATGTTATTTATAGCATATTTGTTCTTATATTATTTTTTGATTAAAAGGGTTGCTGTTTTTTATTCCATTTAAGTAGTTACTCAAGAGGATCATGAGATACTCTTCGTACTATTGAAATATCTATAGACTAGTCGAGTACTCGTGTCATCAATGTGTCTGACAGATATCAATATTGAAAGAGAACATCCATCAATATTAATTAAGTTAAGGCGAAAAAATATATTAACACTGTGTTTTTTTTTCCTCCTAAGTTAATAATAGGAGAAGCAAGTGCAACAATAAACAACCAAACAAAACATATCAGGATTGAACATAGACTATCATATTGGATATTAGATAGATGAAACCAAAAGAAAGATTTTCTTTGATAATTATTTTCGAGACACTTTTGAATTGTTATTACTTCATGGTTGATTTTTGTTTTTAATAAAGGAAAATATTGAAAATAAAATAGCTTATACTAAAATCTGTATAACAGAGTACCGGATTGAATATTATTATTCAAAGCTAATTGTAAAAAAAAACAAATATTCACAAAATTTTGTACGCGCACATATATAATTCAAAAAATTAAGCACTGGGCTTTTGTTGTCAATAGAATCACCGTTATCGAGAGAGCACACGTATGCATACTTATATATACATATACACATAGACGATGGCCAATGGCATAAGGAGATATGTCATCAAACCCAATAAATGACAGCGTATTAACACGATATTGAAGACGATCAAGAATTATTTGAATGCGATGTTGCTGTTGTCTTTCTTATAACTGGTATTTCAATGCTTACATCATCTTGATCGTAAAGTAAAGAACTCATTTCAGCAATAATCGCTCGATCAGGAATCGTATTCTGTACAAAATGTTCAAGTTCATTAAATGCTTCGAGTGTTGGACGTTGTCCTTCTAATGTTTTCATTTCAAATGTATCAGTACTTTCACTTTTCTTCGGTTTATTAAGCATTTTAAGTACAGAAGTTTCGTAAGTAAGATAACCATTACGTTGCATTTGATTAAAATATGGTGTATAACTTGCATGTCGTGATTCTGCTTGTGGTGTATATTTCGTATTTATTGAATAGTTCGATTTACTTAGTGATGCACGCATTTTGTATGTCGATAACAATTGAGTACATTGACAATTATTATAATGAAGAATTTCAAAGAATGCATTTCGAAACTCTCTAAATAAAAGAAAATATGATCTAATGAAATGAAATTGAATCCCATGAATGGATTAATAAAACCTTATATGACTCGAATCTAATAGCTTCTACATATATATATACGTAAAGAGTAGTGAAATATTTTATTATTTCGATACAGCTGTTTGTACTCGAATGAACTAGTAGTTTATATTTGTGGCTAATAGATTTTGTTGTGTCGAATAAGTGTCAGATTCTATTTATAGTATTGTTGAGAAATAATTTATTGACTTTTCAATAGTATTTATTCAAATCGATAATTACGAAAAACAAAACGATTGATTGCATTTCATAGCACAGTAAAACAAATTTTTCGTAGACATTCTCTTATCATCAATCGATTGTTCCGATGAAATAGCAAGACTAATAATGAAATTAATAATAATAATAATAATATCTCCCATAGACTTATCGCCCGTTGGGGCCGGCGCTAAAGGGTCCACAAGCAGTCAGGTTCTATCGTGTTTTTCTCTTTTACAGACGACGGTATCTGCACCCCATTCGTCCAACGCTTCCCTCGTTAATCATTATGGGTTGACGATCATCATAGGATCACGTGACCGTGACATCTATGTTGAAGTTATTGTTTTGACTCTGCATACTGACTAATGATATAATCGATACGCTATCGGATGAGTCATCCGGAACAATTAGCCGTTAGTAACTTGTTCAGGGTTATTCCATGGTTGGTGATACTGTGGTTTGAACACAGTATCTTGTGAATATGTGTCGAATAACATATCCACTCAACCATGGCGGCTTAATAATGAAATTAGCAAGACAAATAAATCAATTTTTATAATCACGTCAGAGTGAATGCCATATTCATAATCATATATAAGTTAATTAGATAAAGATATGAACATTTTTTTATGGTGTAAATGCCAAGTACAAGAAAATATTGATAGGAAATAGCAGTTTCGGTTCATATGTCTGTTTGTTGCTAAAAGTTCATTGTCTTGTTTATCAACAAATTTTTCCAATAGAGAAAAAGATTATAAAATTCATAACAATCATGATTGAAGTTCTAGATGACTTGACAAGAGAAAGAAAAACATCTTAATCTGTCTCTACTCAACTTAAAATTTAATATCGATGATTGATGTTTTCATATAGAAACAAAGTTTCTATTGAAAACTTCAACGACTCGACATTATTCCTCATTCGTAATCATTTTCTCGTTCAATCACCCGTTATTATCATTCAACTGTTTAATTCATATTTTATTTTCCTACATATAAAAACTATTTCGGATTTCTAATAATAACGGTTCATTAGAATTTACTCCATAGAAAAGGAACCTCCGATAAATACGATTGAATTGTTATTGCTAAAATCTTAATATAATAACTAATAGTATACAAAAGACTTCTTCGTCCGTAAAGCATATTCTTTTCTTTGTATTTCCTTCGGAATTAAAGAACGCACTGGCATTCTCTTATTTTGTGCTTTGAATAATTACATAGTTTAAGAACAAAAAAAAAACGTTAAGCACTACTACTTACTTATTTGAAAAAGCGTAAATTACTGGATTACAAAACGAATTCGCATATCCTAAAATCATTAATAAAAATTTCACTAAAAATTTCACTAATGCAAAATTTACCGATCCAAGTAATATATCGTTCTACAGATGAATTAACACATTGATAATCACAATAGGCTAGCAGAAGGTACATAACAAAAAATGGTAACCAACACACAACGAATACACCAACAACAATACCTATTAGAATACAAAATAAAATAAAATAAATAGATTTTGATTTTAGTTTTTCAATTAATATTTGTTAATTCATTCATACCCAATGTTCTTATAGCTTTGATATTTTTATTCCATTTCGCATTTTCAAATACAAATTTTTCATTACTATGCAAACGTTTAACAATATTTTCGAGTTTTTGTAATTCTTTAGAATGTTTTCGTGCTGTTATAAATATTCGACCGTAGAGAAACAGTATAATTATAAGCGGAATATAAAATGATGTTGACGATGATATGATCGAATAGATACGATTGGGTCTCATACCGCATTCCTTTGAATCCGATAGATTACCAATGGTTTTTGATTGACTATAAACACCTAATAGAACAGGTCCGTAAGAAAGAAGAACACTAATTAACCAAATAAAGCCGATGATAATAAAAATCATATGTTTCGTCATTTTCTGTTTATATTTAAGTGGATTCTCAATAGCAACATATCGATCAAAACTGACTGCAACTAAAATATGTGCAACGAAAAAAAAAACCAAACATTTCATATATATATATATATATATGCAAATCGACAATAAGCAAAAAAACTTTTTTTTATGCATCACTTACCAAGATGTAATATCGATGCTGTACAAAATGTGATATCATTAGCTACCCAAACATTACAAAAAACTCTTCCAAATATCCATTCGTGTTTTATTTCATATATGAATCCTGGTATCATAACTGTTGTGGTGACAAGTAAATCAGCAATAGCTAGTGACATAAGTATAAAATTGGTTGGATGCCGCAATCGTTGAACACGACATATGGCTGTAACAACAATGACATTACCAATAATACTTAATATGATAATGATGGAATACGTCTAAGAGCAAAACAAAAAACTTGTATTGAATAATAAAAGAATGACAATTTTTTTTCAAAGAAAAAAAAACAAAATCTTCACTTACGATGATACTAATAATAAGTTCACCCGTACGTGAATATTGTACATTAGTTTTAACAGTTGTTGTTAAGTTGTCAGTTTGTAATAAGAACTCTTCAGTTATTAAAGTATCAATATCAGTTGTTTGATTGGTATTCATTATAAAGTACCAATGAGCTTTTCACACTACAATATGTATTTATAGATAGAAGAGGAAAATAGACAGACGAAACAAGAATAGAATGATGGAACCAATGGCATTCTCTGGTAGATCTAGCTCAAGTTCTATATCATCATCAGATGAGAGACATGTAAGTGTAGTCAAAAAGCAGATGTCTCGTAAATTGAAGACAACTAATATAAGTAGAAGAGGTGGTCGAATAGAAAAAACTAGAAAATCTCATTACGGAAAAAACGTTTTATACTTGTATGCATGTGTGCGTCAGACAGAAAGAACAATTAAGTATAGTGCTATGAACTAATTTTAATGTTATATCATGACACATAAAGCAAAACATACAAGACACTTATCTATATTTGATTCAAGGTACTTGTCAAGTATGTTTTTCACAATCCGTGGCAATCATAAAATAAATATTTGACTCGTTGACTTAGTCATCTCGTATTATTGATTTTCTATTATCGAATATTAAATTTATTTTGAACCCATGGAACAATTTAAAGGCAAATATTCTTCTGATGTAGATAGATAGAAATGAGTATTTAACTTACTTTTTTTCCTCTCTCGTAATATGATATTTGTCTGTCTTTAAAATCGAACGGAGTATAATAGGAATTGGGTCGAGTTCGAAAGAAGAAAAGAAAGAATTATTACATAGTACTAATTCAACTATGAGACATGTTTGTTAACATGATTGATTGTTGGTTCTCAATCAAATCCAAAGTATGTTCAGAGAAAGGCTTTTAGTTTGAATTCATCGGGGAAGAGATAGGAAAAACTTGTTGCTTCCTTTTCCTTTCTTTCTTCGTCTTTTTTTTTTGCCTGCGTCTTGAAAAACTGTTAATTATATTATGATAGCGCTGGAGAGAGAAAGAAAAACAGAGTGGATGTTTTTATCACTAGATCTACAGGTCAGGCTAAATCCTATGTCAACTGATATAATAGATTGCACTGCCAGATCGTTGTCAATATTCAATTTCAGCCATAGTAGTTCATAAATTTAAAAAATATATATATATATACATATATATATACTCTATCACGATATAATTTATAATTAAAAATCATGCTCATATCCAGAAGCATAAATAATTAAATCGCCATAAAAACAGATTGCATAGTCAGTCAGTTAGTATTATTTTTTTCTTGCATATATTCGCCTATGTGATGTTGAAATCTCATTCTATCTCAATATAATTATAAAAGTTGACCAGCTTGTCATTCACATGTTAAGTGTTCTCTTCATGATACTTACCAGCACTACTTCATGAACGGTAAAAGAGAAAAATTGCCTTGATTATTGATATTAAACATGCATTTTAAAAGTGACAGTCTGCGTTGTTCACAATAATAATGATATCAATCAATTGTATAATATTTCAAAAAATGATTTATCTAATAAACTTATCCGTGCTTAATTGCTATTGACAAGTAGTCTATTATATATATATATTTGTATCGATATAATATTATTTTTATTTTTTGTTTCGTCGGTTTAGTTTCGATAAGAAACGAAAGAGAAAGATCGAAGAAGAAAAGAATGTTACAAGTGAAATAACTAATGTAAAAGTAAGAAAAGCTAAGTTCGCAGGCGAAATTTGCCCAACAAAAAGCAACGACAGTTGTCAAGAGAAAAGAAACAATGAAAAAGAAACCATCGAAAGTAGATAATTAATAATTGCAGTGCTCTCTGTATATATTAAATTTCATGTACGAAACTGCTTCAACTAGACGCAGATAACATAAACAATTACCTTGTTACTGTTGTATTTTGTGTTGTTGCTCTTTTTGATAGAATCGAATAGGAACTTGATCAATATCTAATGAATAAAAAACAAAAAAACATCTTTAATGAAAATGAAACCTGCATGAAAATATTGATGAAGCACAAAAAATTTCGAATAATAAAACTGCAATAATTTTAAGTCGGTATTTTTCAAATGAAAGAAATCTTTACTCAAAGCTTACTTTAAGGGTTAATTTAGCGTTAGACTCACGCATAGCCTTTTCTTTTTCGTGACATATATATATATATATTTATACAAGAATCTCTTATCGATAGGATTTCTATGAAAATTAATCCTTATTCAACTCGAGCACATTTGATCAAGATAATTTACACAGATTTTTATGTTGCCTATTATATCTTTATCAAGAGAAAGAGAAAAGAACATCTCCTTATAAAATTATCTGAATGTATTTTTAATCTTGCATGCTGAAAATACTTTATGGTAGAAATTGAAGTGGATAATTAATTCATTTTTTAATTATATTTGAGAACATTCAACAGTAAACTCTGAGGTTAAAGTAAATTTCGTTTTCTTTAAATACTTATCAGCATGATAGAATCGTTCATACCTTATTGCAATTGTTGAAAGTGTTGGTTTATCATTATTTCTCGTTTTCTTCTATTCTTTCTTACGTTTCTTCTTTTTTAGTACACAACTTGTTTACATGCATCCAAGCAGAAAGGAAATGAACAAGAGTTTTCTTTCTTTTCTAGCGTTTTCTCAATATTTGACTTTCTGCTCTTATTTTTCAAAAGAAGAAAGACCAAGCAAATGAGTTAATAAGACAAACAGTCAGCGAAAAAGAGAGAGAGAAAAAAACAAATCGACAGTAACTCACCACAATCGTCTACAGCAATGCTGATAAGGGTAATAATAGAAAGATGTTCTTATCTGCTCTTTTCTCTGTATTGTTACTCAGTTTTTAATGGAAACATTAGGAAACTGATTGGCAAAAGGAATATACACGAACTAATAGCGTAAATGTCAAACCATCAAACACTCTTATCGATAACAAGAACGTTTTTCTTACTTTGATAAAATTAATATAGAAAGAGAAAAAGTTCTGTTACTTGTCTTCAACTTCTGACAAAACCGAGCCAGTGTATCGACTCACCTAAATGTCTTTGTACGTCACACATTTATTTTTTATCTCAGCAGGTTATTGCGATTGTTAGCTTTCGTAGCCACACAAATGGTGAAAAAACGCCTGGTGTGATCAGTTTTCTTCACAATTGTTTATATTGTCTTCGTCATCAACCAAACACGTCAAAGTCTCACTTGTCGTTCTCTCTGCAATTGCTGGCTAGATATCATATGGCACCTGTACAAATATCAACACTCGAAGACAGAATATCTAGAATAGGACGAGAAAGAAAAAAAGACTCGAGTATATGATACTCGTGCCAAATTCTAAAAGTTGTACATACATATTGACGTCGATAGTCATTCAATGTCTGTTCGGTTGTCTTTCTTCTTCTTCTTCTTTTATCAGAAAAATCAATCAATCGCTATCCGCAGGGGTCGATCAAATCGCAAAAGATAATCCTTGTGTAATCAATAGAATGCTTAAAATATAAACAAAAGCTATTCGCCATAAAAATCTGCTTACTCTATCTGTCATATAGTCTTGTAACAACTAGCGAACTATAATATAAATATAATAGCTCAGAAGAGAAAGCTTTGCATGAGATGGAAACTGCTCCAAGTCACAAGGTTTTAAAGAATCTGTTAATCAAGAGATATTTTACGATTCACAAAAGGATACATCTCTTTTTTTCTCATGGAAAGTATTATACAACAGTCTGAAGTACTTCATCCAGGTGTATGAAAAAAGCACGAATCATTGATGGTGCCAAGAAAAATTAGTTATTTCAATTTTTGAATAAGTTTAAAAAATAGCTGCTCCTAACTCTTGACGTTTCTTATCAATAATTCTTTCTTTTTTAAGTACGTTGAGAAAATCCAAATGAAATAAACGAATGTTTCTCAGTTAGCAAATAATTGAAGATCTGTTATTTGAGTTTAATCCTTTGGTAGCCTGCTTATATTTCATTTTACGGAACTTAATTTATTTAGACAATAACTTAATGAATACCTTGTCATTCATGCATGCATCAAGACCGGAAACCACTACTCAAAATCAAATGTTCTAATGGGTAATGTCTAGATTAAAACTAAGAACAAGAAGAAACTAGTGAAAAGACCGTAATAAATTTTTTTCGAATTTTCTAATAACCAGCTAAATTTTGAGTTGCACGAATCCACAGGTCTTTGACTAAAAAGTGCTTTGTTTATATTGAATATATTTCAATATCGAAACTCTTCATCACAATTAGAGTTTCTCTAAATAATTATCTCGTAATATCAACTTGTTAAGCAAAATAAAACTATCATTGAGAGATATTCCTAATAGATAAATTTCATGAGATAATGTTTTTTTTCTTTTTTAATTCATCATTGGCCATTAGAAAATATCGTTCGTCTGCATTAATGGCAAATAATTCTTTTATGATTACTGTCATAATAATCCAAACAAGCTCTAACCACTCTTAATCTACTATGACAACTCAATGAGACTGAGATTTCTTTCATACTCAATTTTTTTACACACGGCATGACAAACATATTAAAAAAATGATCTTATATTTCTTTAAATTCTTCACTAGAATGTTACTTCTCTTCTCTTTTTTCTTTTCTTCATTTTTTTATCCAGATTTATGTCACGATGATGCACACGATGTTCCTTTCTTTTTGTTCTAATAGTAAATCCCTACTAGACATAAGTCAAATAATAATGATATTGTCTAAAAACTGTTTCATACTATTTATTCGCATAATCGGCTGGAGTCATGATTTCTTACTTTTCATTTCATTTTCTACTATTGATTACATCATGATGATCGAAGGCAATTTCGAAATTTCATCTTTGAATGTATCAGATACGAATGGAAAACGTGTTTTATGGGTTGTTACTTTCTACGAACTAAATCAAGGAAGCAGAAGAATTCGATTAAATATTAATTTCCGAACGACGTCGAATGATGCAGGTGATCATCCTTCTTTCTTTTTCCTAGATCATGCCATCGTAAATTAAAATGGCATAAACTTGAAATACTATTTTTGTTTTTGTTTTAATTTAATCTAAAAGGTTACATTTATCAAAATCAAATAAATTACAATCAAAAGAAGGGTGCCAATTCTTTCTGTCTAAAATTTATTCTAGATCAGCAGGCTTATACCAATATCTCATGATAACTATGCTACATGTTACAGTATTAACTAAGAGTTAGTAATCGTAACTATTCTGTAGGTATTATGTTATTCTCATCGATATATATATATATATATTGATTAATATGATAGATCTAATTAAATTAAAAAATAAGGAGTTTTTCTTGAAGGCCTGACATTCTTAGAAATAACTGAATTGGAAAAGTACGAAAATCTATCATTTGAAAATGAATTTTTCATCTATACCGACTGATGTTTAATTGCATTCAATCTCAAAAATTTATGTTTATTCATCTTCTACTTACTTTGTTCAAAAGTTACATGCAGTCAAAAGAAGAAAAAAAAATATGATTTAAAACTTGAAAGAAACTATTTTTAAGAAAGAAGCCATGGCATGCCTTTTCTTCTTAGAATAAATACATTAATTATTAACTCGAGTCTTATATATTTCAAAGTGAATTTTTTCGTATTAGCCGTCTTTGGTCTTAAGACTTTAATCACGACTAATGATAGTTAATTGTGACTATTCACCATATAATTTTTAAAGCTTCTCAGTGGTGATTTTAAGGTCGCTTGGATATCATCTAATTAAAGACTTCCGAAATCGAGTGCAACACAGTAAAATGTCAAGCAAATCGATTGAAGGATAGTTAATGTTTAATTTGATTGAAAATTATGAAGTCTTTCAATTTCAAGGCATTTTTTGGTTGTTTAACGCAATGAGAATAACTAATGCATTGCTAATCGGTGTAAGTAAAAAGACACATTGCAAAAGGTGAAAGACGTAATGTCGCTGAACGAGGGAAGTACTCCTTGTTTTTTCTAATTTTATTGTTCATAATGCGCTTTTAATTATAATCAAAAATACACTTTAAATATTTTTCTGGATAAAATTAATAATGATATAGTTGTAAACAATTTCCACTGTTTCTACACGACTACAGACATGTTCTTGTTATGGATCTTATAGAAGAGCCGATCATTATGTTTTATGACAAAAATTTATTTTACTCAAAATACGATGATTTAGATCGAATTCAACGGGGGAAAAAAATTGATTTTGTTGAATTACTTCCTAAATTCCCTGTTCATTTGAACACGACACACTATTTGTTTTTCAAAAGAGTGATAAATGATTGCGGATGTTATTTACTTTTCTATTATTTATTCACCGGTATTATTTTCATGTTCATTAAGGTGCTCTGTATTAAGTGAAAATATTTGACGGTATTGACCGTACACTGCAACTAATGCAAATCGAATATTACCAAAAGTTTCTGACAATTTAACAAGAATAATAATAAAACGAAATACTTCTGATAGGCTTTTAAGAAAATTATATTTTTGCATAAGAAAATGCTTGGAACATTTAAACAAAGTGCATATGTTTATATAACGCGTAGATCACTATTTGAGATGAATTACACCGAGAAACTCGGTCTCACAAATATCTAGCCATGAAACATCTGGTTATAGACTGCTATTTTTCCGATGGAGCAGCCTGAAGATTCACATTCTCATAGTCAAATCATTCGATACTATCAGATTTTGTCTATATTGTGGTCCGTGAAAAATGATGCAAAAATGCTTTTAAAATATTATATTCTGAGTTTGATAAGATTTTTGCGGCAGAAGAAAGTTTTCTTAAAATTCACAATGAATTGGAACAAATCTTTCAGAGAAAAATAACATGTCAGAACTTTTGAATTCAAAGTTTGACATACTCACCCAACAAAAATAGAGTAAACTTTACTGAAAGCTATTTTTGTGTACTCAAAAAGTGAGTACACTAGAATCGGTCAGTGTGTCAATTCCGGCCGTCCGTTTACACGATAACTTCCGAAAGGAGAGTTAGATCATAATGAAATTTTCTAAACAGTTCAGCCTCATCAATGTCTCAGTCGAGTTCGAAGATGAGAAGGATCCGTCAAGAAATTGTTGAGCTATCGAAAAAATTGTCATTATTGACCAGTCCATCCCTGAGGGGGAGTACAGGGATTTTTCAAAAAAACTTTTTTTTCTCAGAATTATCCACAACATATATAAATCGACTCAGTTTTTAACGCTGATTTTGAATCTGATATTAGTTTTGAAAACAATCGTAGTTTTTTTAACGAAACATTGACTGAAAAAGATCTCAAAATACACAAAAAGTGCATCTAGAAACAAAATTGCCTAGATATGTTTCAGATGACCAGCAGTTTGGGGGTTTCTCAAATGCCTGGTTTTGTAGCTAGTCAAAAAGACTATCGAAAGGTAAAAACCCGAACTCGNTGTAATTTAGCGAGAAGGGATGTATCTTGATGAGATCTATGCCTAATAGAAAAAAATGGATGTACATTTTCGCTTTTTGAAGTACACATAAGAATCGGATGCAAATCCGATGTTTCCGCATTTATTTATAGATAAATCGAAGTAGTTATATACACTCAAGTGCACATCACTAACTGGCTACGTCAAGGGGGGAAAAGCTGATTCTATGGCGATAGAATCAATAGAATCCCTCGGAATCATATGAAGAAAAAAACACCTAAGAAATGCATGTATATGCTTCTTATCATGCTTGATCGAATACATTTCATTGGTTAGAAGCAGTTATGTATTTTTTTTTGGCAGTTTTTCGGCGAGTAGTAGAATTTTGTTTCACCATTTTACAGCAAAGAGGCAGATTTTATACGTAAGATATCTTGGAGCTGGATTCGAGTAATTCTTGTATGGATTCGCCCATGCACCGAACCAAAAAATGATTGAAGCGGACCAAGATAGAACTCAACGAGCTCTATCGAATGGATACCTTTTGAGCTCGATTGCACACTAGGATCCCTTCCGAACGGGCAAATCCAGATTTTAGTTCAAGGTTCATTACAAAATTTATTGTTTTTGTACCCAACACACAAAAGTCAACATTAATAAATTCTATTTTCCTTATATTTAAATTCGACATATTTTTCTAAGTCTTCTTTTTTATGCTTTAGATTTTAATTTAGATTTTTCCAGTGTTTATATCATTTTTTAATTTGAAATAGTTGAGATCATAGTAAATCAACGACATTCTCATATTTCATTTGATTTTCTTCGAAAACTTGTATATGGAGGACGAGAAAAAGAAATTATTGGCCAGTAAGGTCTTATTTTCATGAAGACGACAAGAGAGAGAAAAAAACAATGTTTTTTTGCTTATTGCTATCTTCGTTCTCGTATTATTCATTGATGGGTTCTTCTTCAGAATGTGCACACCCAATACACACATTGGTTGGCATAGTGCTGTGTGTGGGTGTGAGTATGCGCATAATCTGAAGAAGTACCCGCAAACTAAGATGAAAGATCAGTTAGTTTTGAAAATTATTATTATTTTTAGATAAGAAATAAGATTTTATGAGTGGGTTTGTTTATTATTGCGATAAGTATGAGTATTTATTATTGATAAACGCTAATAAATGAAAAAAGGTCTGAATAAAAAAACTAAATTAAAAACTAAACAGAAAAAGAATAAGAAATGAGAAGTCTTCAGGTTTTTTCTTGCAAGGAAATAAAACATTAATATTTGCTGGGTACAAAAACAAAATAGAAAAACAATAAGTTTTCTAATGAATCTTGAACTAAAATCTGGATTTGCCCTTTCGGAAGCGATTCTAGCATCTAGTCGAGCTGCAAAGGCGTCCATTCGATAGAGCTCGTTGAGTTCTATCTTGGTCCGCTTCAATCAGTTTTTGGTCCGGTGCACCGGCGAATCCATATAAGAAATACTCGAATCCAGCTCCAAGATATCCTACGTTTTGATGATATGGATGAGTGGTTCCAGAGACGAGCCACACCATTTGAGCTTGTGTTCGAAATTATCCTTGTTTGAAGTTGTGTCTTTCAAGATATTTTCCACATAATAGTAATTGATAAAAAAAATATGAAGCGTGGGTTTAGTTTTGCGGTTTAATAACGACATCTTGCATTAGTTGAAATCATTGACCGCTCGATACAACCACAAACATATTTTTACCATGTCGATGATTGATCAAATTTAATAAAGGAAAAGACTTAATGGTGGTGAATATAAATCTAAGTGTAACTTGATAGATACTTCTGCTGGAGGTGAAACTCTTTTAATCAAATTCAGCATGAAAAAGAAGATTTTATTCCTTATCTAATATGCATTCAGTTCACAACAATTTCGACTTAAGATCTATCAAAAACGAGTTCCAAATCAGTTGAATCTCATAATATGTAGAGTACTTCAACTCACGGATCGACTATGGGTGAAAAGAGTTGTTTTCGCGTCGTATTCTAGTATCTCTGATCTTGTATGACTTTGTAAGACCAGAAAAAAGTTAGTTACAAAAATTTCACTCTGAGTTGTGTTATAAAATTCTCGAAAGATTTTGCTGCCTTTTATGATATCATTATAAGACAGATATACGGAAAATATTCGTCTGCTCCAGTATTTTTCGAGGAAAATTTTCAAAATCGCGGCAGATTTTGCATCTCGTCATAAGTCAAGTAATATGAATCCAGAGTCGATCGATTTCATCCTAAACTGACGGACCTAGGACCTGTAAATACATGAAGAAGCATGAAATTGGTCATTTGTGTCATGAAATCACTCTCTTACACCGTAGAAAAGATCTTGTTCTTCCTCGGAAATAGATATTTATGCCAAGTCTAATTACAAAGAGACATAAATTTCAGTTTCTAAATCGTACCTTTTCGGTCTAGGAAGTAATAAGGAATATTTTGTGACGATGAGATCTTTCAAGAAATTTTATAGTACGATATGCGTGGGATGTTCCCCAACTGATTTCTAACTTTTTAACTCCATATTTTGGTTATAAGTAGATTTCAGTAAGACTCAGAAAATCCTATGCAAATTAATGCAAATTAATGAAGAAATTTAAATGAGATATTTGTTTTTGAAATTTCTGTAAGAGATTTGCTGATAGATCACTATTAGTATGATATTTTCTATCATCAATACTTAATAAATACTGTTT
>CAJNYU010001838.1:0-25508 GCA_905331475.1 Rotaria socialis | reverse complement strand
CGTTTGGGTTTGAATCTCTTCGTTATCCACACCCTCACACCCTACATTCACACCCACACCCACACCCACACCCTCAATTATATGCGTAGTTGTTTTGAAGATTTTATCAAATCCTTTTTAACATTTTCAAAACATTGCATTTTAATTGAAGTCAGACGTCAACACAGAGAAGAATATATGCGATAGAATTCTGAAATAAAGAAAATTCACAAATTCAAAATAAAAATCATCGATGAGAGAAAGTATGATCTTTGAATTTCAAGAGGAAATTCATACGTAGAAAAGAATTCGTAGAATTTAATTCTGATCGAGAAGATCTCATTTCCATGATACAAATATCGAACGTGTTTTATTATTCTCGTTGGAATGTAGAAATGAAATTTAAATTGATAGAAATAATAAGTTTAATCGAGAATCGAAACAAAAACTAAAAGATTTTTCATTTTTCATTAAACAAAAGTTCACAATCATTACACGAGAAAAATTCTCTTAGAAACTTAATCAATACTTCTTAACTAGATGGGAGTTTTCATATTCTGTTACGCTGTAAAGTGATTTCGACCTCAATCGATGTCAATTATCGATCAAATTCTTCCTTGTTTATGAGGGATTCTCTATGTGTAAGGCGAAGATACATGATTTAGTATTTGCAATTATTGAAATAAATTCTCAGTGAAAATTAGTTTATTACCAACTTATGCCGATAGTAAAGAAGCGAAATAGAAAAACAACTTGCCTTATTTTCCTTTAGTTCATCTGCGAGCGCTTGTGCTCCTGTCTCCGATTTGATTCGTGTACAAGTAGAGCCCTTTTAGGGTCCAAATTTAGAAGTGAAAAGATTGTTCGAATTAAGAGAAATGTTGTTTTAATTCTATCGAATTATGTTATCACACGAATTATCGTTGTTTGTGCTTCTCGCGTTTTCTTGCTGAATATTGAAAATCAACAATAAGTTCTACATTTGCTCTGAAAGACTCTTACTTCCATCGAATTGTCAGATGTGCGAAAAACACTGATATTTTCATCGATCACTTAAAGAAAAAATCTATTGTTTAATCTACTTAATCTCGATCGGCCCGTATGACTAAAATTTCTTATAATTGCATTGATCATTAAAGTTTGACTTATGATATCTCTATGACCGACGTTTATTCGTTCGAAAAATATTAATTCGTAATTTCTGCTTTGCTTATATGATTGCTCATAAAGCATCGTTGTTAAGGCTCGAAGCATGCAATGTGATTACAATGATGTTCTTCTATAAGATTACAGCGCACAATGAATAAAGTGTTAATTAACATGAACGCATATATTCTCATTAATATCGAATTTCATAGTTTTCTTTAAAACAAATGATATATTCCTGAACAATCTTTAACGTAAACATCCCGATGGACCTCTAATCTAGGCGTTTGTACTCGACTATGACTGATAAACAAAACATGATTTTAAAACATCGCTTACTTTACTAACTTTGAGTGCTTCACCCAAACATTGTACTTCACTATCTCCGATTCTGTTCTCATGCAACCTGATATGGGTTAAAGCCTGTTTCATGAAAATAAAATCAATGTAGAAGTATAACATTTCAATTTTATTCAATAGATTTGACAACATGTTATTCCTCAGTTATTTATTCTCTGCGTGTTATCTGATGAATTTTCGCGAGATTATAATAAATATATTATAGAGAAACAATCAGACAAAACTGCTAATAAGCTTCGAAAAATGTACTGACCTGTGTTTTGCACTTTTCCGTTTAAAATACCTGCATTTTTATCGATTGAAATTTGAGATTTTCAACGGTAATATTCTTTTATCAATGAGAGCATACTCATCGATTTTGAGTTATCTTGATAAGCGCCTTCGAGTCACGCATGAAATGCTGATACGACGACTTAAAGCGATCGTTATGAAGCAGAATTTTTACATTAACTTTAAAAATGATGGAATCATGCAAAGTAGTATTCTCTCTTAGGCACTTATAGTTTAGATGCACGTTGTCCACTTATTTTTATATCGATGATGTCTAAGATAACTTTGAAATCTCGTTCAATTGAGAATAAAAGGATGGGCCTTGAAAATGAAATCAATCTTCAATGGATTCTCACTGCAAGAAAGTGTGAGCAATTGATTCACTTTTAAATGCTTCAGCAAGATGTTGTGCTCCGTTGTCTCCTATTTGGTTAGTGTAAAGATCGATGCCTTTGAGGATGTCGATTGATAGCGAGAAGATAACCGAAAAAGAATTCACCTGAAAAAAGTCGCATGATCGCTTCTTAATAACATTTGATTTCAAGATAATATTTCTTAACTCAATAATATTTCACTAATTCTATTGTCAACATGCGATCATTTGTTTTAGAAAATGAAAAATATTCAATTGTAATAATAAAACTTTGATTACAAACACGACTATGATTCCAACAACGCAAATGTTACAGCACATCATTCATTTATGAATCGCATATTAGTAGAATATTGCGTAATACTGACGATTTAAAATTGGTTAAATCGTTTTTGACGAATTGAGAAAAAAGTTGTTTTACTTAAAAAACATTTGTGTTATCATAGAGATGGAATAATTAGTGAATGTAAGAAGAACTCGTTGCTTTTCACATAAAATGTCAAATAAAAAACATTTTCGTTTGGATTCGATCGTTAATAAAAAGACATTTAAAAAAAATGACATTTGGCAGTTTTCAACTCGATGTGAATTAACAATGACGAAATGATAATTCATTTGAATTTTTATATAATCAACGATAAACTTCGGTGATAAACAATGTTTACATTAAATCATTGTTTTAGATTTTCGAATAAAAGATAACATTGCTGATTTCGTCGATGACGACGAACTACTTTTCGAAGATTAGTTTCTTCTTCAAAATAGACAAATTCGAATAATGGAAACATGTCTTTCATTGTTTGAACTCAGTTATTTATTTGTTTATTCGATTTACAAACAAGAGTAGTGAAGAAATATTAGAGTTTGCTTTTATATCAACAATGAAACACTCGAACATACACAAGAGAGAGATAAGAATAATCTGAAATTCAATTTCGTCTATGATCGGAGAGTCGAATGTGTGTAATTTCGAATCTCAGGAAGAACAGAACATAGTTTTATTTTCCATTTTTTTTTGTCCTGCTAGTCTCATTTATCTTTGTCTTTGTATATCCTTTATGAAAGGCGGAGTACGAGAGATCTTCGTACGTTCAACTTAGAGTTTAATGTTGGCTATTGAAGAATTTAGAATCAGTTTTTACGACACGATGAAAATCTTTATTAGAAAGAGAAAATGAAAAAGTTTCTCACTTTATTGATTTTCAGTGTTTTGGCAAGATGTTCTGCTCCTTTATCACCGATTTGGTTTTGATTTAAATACAGAATTTGAAGTGTCTATAGTAAAACAAATAGAAAACTATAATGTTCGTAATCGAATTCAATCAAAGATCTATCTATTGGTATCATTAGACTGCCGTTATAACATTGAAAAATCGTTCGAAATTTTTGATATACAACTAAGATGATTTGAGTTCAAATAATTATCTCATCCGATTCTCTTGTCAATCGAAATAATTTTTATTATCCTAATTCTTCTTGTTGACAAAATCCTGTTTAGCTAATAGAGAACATCTCTAAACTAAAAATCTTTCTGTTAATTTCACTTGACCAATCACATAAAATAGTTAAGATATGACAAAATTCTCTCGCAGTCTCTTGATTGTCGTTATCGGTTTTACAGACACGATTCACTCAGTAGAAAATATTTGATAGATTGATTTCCTCTTTTCTCAGAGAGAATACGATCAATTTTTAGTCAAAGCTAAAAGAAAAAAGATGCACACTTATCGTCGAATTTATATACGTTCTGAAGACAATAGAGATACTCTTCATTAGTGTTTGTTTATGTCAAAACAAGAGAAATATCATCTGCTCTCATTACATGCGAACTCTCGGTAAAATAATCATTTTGAAAATAAGAATCTCAATGATAAAATCTCGAGTTTCAATCTACAATTGTCGATGAATGCAATCATTGAATTCTTTTCGGAAAGATTATTCTCATCAGTAGATTGTATTTTAATCAATCATTTGTGCAATTCATAAGTGAAAAGTTTTTGAGCATTTCAAATTTCATAAAAGATTCTACAAGGTCGATGGGAGCAAATGAAAGTATTTAGTGAAAATGCGAACAGTCAAAGGAATCCACTCATAACGATAAAGCTCTTCCATAGTCAATCTTGAGATTTTTGACTATTTTTGTGAGAAAAATTATTCGAGTGGTTAATTCGAGAAAAGAAAACTTTTCCTTCCATGAAATGCGTTCAACTCTTTTCTGTAAACATAGAAATCGAAGAAAATAAAACAACGATTCGATCGTTTTGTCCATGAAGACTTACTAATAAAGCTCAATTTTCTCGAATAGATTTTTCTCTCAGCTATTTTCCATATTCTCAAAAGCATAACAAATACCAAAATGTTTTCAATGTCGAGTCTTTCATCAAACTCATTCGAGACAAATAACTACAAAAACTGTCTCAAATCTAAAGAGATCGATAGAATTGCTCAATGTTTTTATGTGAATCTCATTCGACAATGAATAATTGTACAGGTTCGACCTGAAGAGAGACAATCGATAAATATTTAATAATGAAATAACTTCGATGGCATACAGTTATCGCAGAAGAAAAAAAAGTTAGAACTCGCGCTGATGCATACAGAGAAATAAACTATTTCTCAAAAATATCGTTTTCATAAGTCATTGAGTAAGGTAATATGATTATTCTAAATTAACGAATCGAAAATTCATTTGGATTTGTTTGTTTGCAAAATGATATGAAAGCATTCGAGATAAATTCTAATTGAAACTCGTCGAACAGTGTAAATCTTCAATTGATCGAAAAATCTCGAGAGAGCGTGAACATACTTCACTATCATGAAAACAAAGTATTACTCAATTTTTTGATAGAATAAAATCTTTCGACATCATCCAGTCGAGCTCAACTATTGATTATCGAGAATTTTCTGTCTATTCAATTAGAAAGATCTCTTACTTTACTCACTTTTAATGCTTTAGCTAGGTGTTGTGCTCCAGTGTCTCCGATCTGATTTTGATAAAGCCATAGCTGAGTGAGAACCTACACGAAAAAGTAGGAATGAAATTGCGACTAACAATTTTAATTTGGTCTCGTTCTCAATCAAATAGCTGGTCTGTTCAATTCGTTGAAAACTACTGTTTTCGTCTCACCACAAGAGTATTCACTTATAACAGTTGCACAAATGAGAGTTTCTATATTATTACAATGTTAATTTTCCTCTCTCCAAACTAATTATGTTCTTAGTGGTTATCCTAATATCGAATAAATTGCATTCAGAAAGTGAAGAGGAAAACTCAAGTAAAACATGCCAGAACATGATCGATTTCTTATATTCAACTATTATACATCATCAGAGCAAAAATGAGGAAATATTTAGACGGTTTTCATTTTGTTAGAACTAATTAAGTTGATACAATGTTATTTTAACATTTGTTCGATAAAATGAATTAAAATAACATTTACATAAATTAGATTTTATCTTTGTAATAAAAGCAACAATAAAAAGACGTTATTTTAAGTGAAAAACATGGCGTACGACTCACCTAAGCAGAACAAAAATGATAAAACTGCTTTTTAAATGTCATTGAAAATTCTTTGATAATTTGAAATTTAAAAAATGAGATTTGGTATGAAAATAGATGCAAAATAGATAGTAAGGAAATAGGAATTTATATGGTTGAAATTCGCTTTGAATAAATGGAAATTGCATATGTATGTGAAAATTTTAAGATTGACAAAATGAAGTTTTGATAAATTCTACTCAACGACTATTTTACTTTTTGTTATCGACAATTCTATGTGCAAATGCATCACGCTATGAATATTTGCTAACTTACTTTATTCACTTTCAATGCTTCTGCTAGTTGTTGTGCTCCATTATCTCCAATTTGATTATAGTGTAGATCAATGTATGTCAATGTCTATAGTGAAAAGAGACTAGACTAGTCTGAATTCTAACTGATGAATTATTCTAATTCGAAGAAAATCCATACTATATACACGACTCTTTAGTCGTGTGATCACTAGAGACCTGCGGAGTCATACTTTTTTGACTCCGATTCCAACTCCGACTCCGATTTTTTTCAAAATTTCAACTCCGACTCTGAAAAATATCTTTTCAAAATTCCGATTCCGATTCCGACTCCGAAAACCTCCGAAAACTTCCGAGAAACTCCGAAAACTGTTGTTTTTATACTGACGACAACTTTTATGCTCGGGATGTCATATAAATTATGATTAGTGCCCAGCGACTTTAACAAGTCGGAAAAATTCGATCAAATTGATGAAACGAAAAAAAAGATTCATTTATTTCCAATTCATTAAAAACGATATTTTGATCGATTTTATTACATGATTTTGATTAAAAATCAAATCTACTGCATTTGTTTAATTAAAGTGTCGCGTTTAATCATAATATTTGAAAATCATCAATTTTGATGTCTGTATCATCATTCAAAATGCCATTTTTTCATGTTTCTGACATCAAATTCACGAAAATCATCAATTGTTTTATGATTTTTTAAATCATCGGAAGTACTCTAACGAATGATATATAATATGACTATTATGAGCGAATAATTATGTGTTAGATATTAAACAGAAACACAAAGATTGATTGAACTTTTGAGTATATTTGTGCATCTGAAATACGTGAAATAGCTGTCAACATTTTTGTAGAAGAGATTCTGATGTTAATCAACAAAAAATTAGATGATTCTGTTCCGCAAGGCACATGAAAAGGTGCAGAATACAAATGCAGTTTGGAATAGCATCAACCACGTTATCTTGCATGAGAAAAAAATGAAAGAAAGATTTTCAAGGTTGCTCTGATTTGTATCATTATCGACTCCGATTCCGAAATTTTTTTATTAGAATTCCGATTCCGACTCCGACTCCGAAAAATATTGGTTTTTAATTCCGATTCCAACTCCGACTCGGTCGGAGTCGGAGTTGGAATCGGAGTTCGGAGTCAGTTGCAGGACTCTAGGCACAGCCCTGCTTTCTTGATTGCTAAGCTACAAGACACAAAAGATTATATGTTCTCCAAAAACCAAATTATTCTTTCACTTTGGCATCACCATATCACCCATATAAGTCAAATCAACCCACCACATTCATGATTACTTCTTGTATTTTAAATGCAATAAGATTTGAGCAAGTTTGTTGTACGAAAGCATTTATGAAAAAAACTTCGACATAAAACGTTTTCTTTTAAGTAGCTCTCCACTCGATTTACCAATACTAAAGTGTACACTCAATTTGTTGAATAATATTCAACGAACTTCTAAAAAGTAGAATATTGTCCTTTGCTTCAAGCAGCCCTCCTTTAATGAAAATTTTAGGTCGGCAATTTGAGAAACTAACTGGAGATTTTGATTTCTCAATCTGAATAACTTTTGCTCCAAGATTACTTCTTCGAGCAAAACGAAATTTAGTTCCTCGATCAGATTCGTGACTTTTTGGGTTCCCCTATCCGATTGTTCAGCTGTTCGACTAAGTTTCATTCTTAAAAGACACGTTTCTAAAGTGAGAATTTGCATTGGTAAATTAAACCTTCGACCGTTGGCTCTGATACAAACACGCACGCTCATTTTCACATGACCCTCGCTACAGTCGACCGAATAAAAATTTCGTGTTTCATAGATTTAGCTTCTGGCCGATCGAAACTCAAATCGAAACACCAATACAGAATTCTGATTCCCAGCCCCCGATACCCTGTACCAGAGCATCATCAAAACAGTGGCAGGTCTGAAAATAAAAAATCTCGTTTTCATCGGTCCAGCTTCTGAGGAATGAAATCTGGCATCAGAAAACCCATAATAGATTCGGATTCCTCGACCCCGATTACCTATGATCAAACTTTATCGGAAAAACATTTTTTTACGAAAAAAGTCTTGCTTTGTTGTAAAAAAAGTAAAACTCAAAATTTAAAAAATCTGATCACGGATTCGGATTCCTCGACCTCGATAACCTATTGCAAAGTTTTATCAAAAGACTGAAAAGTCTAACAATTAGCTAAGCTCTGGTAAATGTTTTTTTGACCCTGACACAGACACACCCAGCCACCCATAAGTTTATTTTATTTCATATGACCCTCCCTACAGTCGAGAGAAAAACAAAATAATTTTAATATAATCCACTATTATTCAGTAATATAAGACAATCTATTCAATTTTTTTCTTATATTATATATATATATACACAACAACATCATTTTCAATTCACTACTGTGTTCAAACTTTTCGACAATGTCAATCACATATAAGGAAGGGAAGAAAAATATTTCACTCTGTATATGAAGGGCACGACATATGAACTGTCCTTATACATACACCGTCCGATAGAATGAAGAACAACGCTGTATGTGTAACGACCGCTTAGATGTCGTGCCATCAATTTTTCATTGAAAACGATATCGACCCGTCGTATTGAATCGCTGTGTATCTTTCCGAACTGCTGTCTTCTTCTACTTCTCATGGTTCTCGTTCTTTGGAACACAATGGAGGAATTTATCGAACATATAAGCTCGCAAGGTGTTTGAACCAAATAAGCCTTGCCAGGGATATCCGGCGTTCTGTTGGTTCAGTACAGGCGTGCACATAGAATGCCCTATAAACATACATCTACGGATGTATGACTGCAGCGATCGTTCGCGTCTTCGTCATTTCTCTTCGGAGAAATATACATGATGATCATGCATCACTGTAGTTGTCATGTGCTCATACATATGTTTGTCCTTACATTGCCGGCTTCGTGCACTGTACAACCCAACGGAATCCGTAGAGTACTCCCTGGTCGCGCGAGAGATTTTCAACGGGTGCGCTTTGGCTAGCCATTTAAATTCGAAAGGAAGCCATTTTTATTTATTTTTAAAATCAATTACAATTTCTCTTTCACAATTTCAATGTTCTCTTTTACAGTTGCAATATTTGGATGATTTGGAGATAGTGACTTTTTCCATATTTCATGAGCTTTTTCAAAATACGACAGTGCTTTTGCATACTCGCCCATGTTATAATACACCGAAGCGATATTGTTGTAAGAAGTAGCCAACCAGGGATGATTCGGAGGGAGAGCTATTTTGTAGATTTCAAGTGATAGTTCGTAATTTGAAAGCGCTTTTGAGTACTTGCCCATGCTATCATACACTAAACCGATGTTGTTGTAGGAAGTAGCTAACGAGGGATGATTCGAAGAGAGAGCTATTTTGTCTATTTGAAGTGATCGTTCGTAATTTGAAAGTGCTTTTGAGTACTCGCCCATGCGAGAATACACCCTACCAAGTTGTTGATAGTAACCCGTACGATCTTCATCAGAAGATGCCGCTTCGAGAAGTATGGTATAGAGATGTTCGGCTTTTGCGGGGTCACCCAGTCGAATAAGTATTTCACCAAATCGATGCCATCCTGTCGCCCGAGAAAGATCTTCACGTAAGTGTGTTGTGAGCGTGCTGAGTTTGTTGTCATCGTTACCGGTAAATGTGAGATTAACTTGCCATAGGCGATCCGTATGATCATCATGAATAGGTTTAATTTGTTCGATACGAAAAATGGTATGTGTTGAGAAGAGAATTTCTTCCTCGTTGTCGTTGAAGTAACCCTCGTCTGTCACGCTGACAAAGGGAGTATTTGATGCAGCGCACACTGTTGGATCAATTGCCATCACAAACAGTATGCCCATCGAAGTATCATCGTGAATTGCTTGACGTGCATAGTCGAGGGAAATAGTTCGATTACGACTTGTTGACAGGAAATTGTTAAAGGACATGAGTCCTCCTTTTGTTTGTTTCATTTTGTCAAAGTTTTCCATGGATAATCCTTGACCTCGAAAAACTGTGAACGGCGGCTTTTGTTGTTGTTGTTGTTGCTGATGAACATTTTCAAGACATGATTGTTCACATAATAGATGATCATTTTTTTGTAGAAGAAAAAAAAACTAGGCATTTTTCTAGTCATGTCTATGCGCCGCGTCTAGTCTTTTTCTTAAAGAAGGTCCTCCCACATATCTATCAGCGCTCGAAACGGGCCACTTTTTTTATGATCTACCCCAAAGAAAATTTTTTTAACAAACATTTTATCCAGAATTGATCTTCAAGATTAACATGGTAGTTTGTGTGAAAGAAATCTTTTTAGAGCACACCACAGATTAATTGATGAATATAATGAAGCCAGATCATAGAAATGAGCATAAAGATAAATTAGCAAGTAAAATGATTATAAGAAAATAAGTAAACAGATTGTACATATTGAAAAGTTATTGGTATATTGTACTGTCTAATAATAGTTCGATAGAAGTGGCTATGACAAAGCTTATTGATCATTGCTTGATCTGATGAAATTTACAAAATTCCATAGAAGAAAAAATATAGAATTTTGTTCGACTAGGCCGGCACATTTCGAGCCCTAATGACTATTATCTGAACAATTAATAATATGGATTAAGAGGATATGTTCATATTAGGTGACTAGGAGTATCTAATGACATAAATCAATACAATATAGAACGAACAAATTAAAAGAAAGATGGTATATGCAATGCCCGAGTGAAATTCATGCAACATAAAACAGATGATGCTCTCTGAAAAAAGGTGTCATACGGAACCTTTTCTCGGTACCATTTTCAGAACCATTTTAAGTTCAAGCGAAAAAGTCTAGAACCTAAAATGGTTTCAGCCAGAAATGCGGAACCTTAAAGGGTTTTAGACTTTTTGGCTAGAACCTTAAAAAAGGTTCTGAAAATGGTACCCAAATCTAGAACCTTTTAAGGCTCTAGACCTTGGCTAAAATCTTAAATGGTTCCGTATGGCATCTTTTTTTTAGAGAGTGAGTGATACAATATACACAATGTTAAGAGCTACACTCGTGCTCCATTTTCTCTTGTTCTTCTAATTCATTATTCATTTTACTCATAAAAGTATAGATTTTGTGCATCTGATAATTGATTGATAATATCAGGACTACTCTGGAAAAAAAAGGTGCCATACGGAACCATCTGTGCTAAAAAATGGTTCTAGCGAAGATACTGAACCTTTTAAGGTTCTATTCGTTTATTAATAAACCCTCGAGGGTTCTAGCTAATTTCCAGAACCATCTGAGATCCTCAATGGTTCCGGATGTTTAAAGAGGTTCTGTCTTGCACCATTTTTTTCGATGCTGAACCCTTTTTGCCAAAGATGGTTCTAGGGGAGGTCGTTCCAACTAATATGAATATTTTCTTGAGCGCGACTTAATTAATGTAAATCTAGAACTATTTTACTTATGCAATAAGAACAAAAAAAATCAGGCAATAAACGCCACTTAATTCGTTAAGGATAATAATTAACCGACCGCTTAACCATAAATACAGCATCTAAAGTTCTTTTTATTGTTGTATTGCAAAAAACATTTTTGAAAATACCAAACAGTTGCTTGTTGCCGACTTTTATTTTACCTGCGTTATTAGCTTTTATTATACATAACAAGAGTGAATTCTGTGCTTATCTTTGTGATGCCGTTTTGATTTGTTTTCTAAACTTTCCTGTATGCTCAGTGTTTTCACGAAACTGCAATCGATATTGTTATAGACTTATGCGCTTTGTCCGTAATGTGAGTGCCGTCTTTTTCAACGTTTTATTACACATAGTACCATAAAAAAGGGAAAATAGAAAAAGATCATACAACAAATCTAGAGATGCGCGGGAACAAATGTTTTCGGTCCCGGTCGTAGTCCCGGTTCAGGTCCTGGCCCTATTAAAGTTGCTGTAGTCCTGGTCCCCGTCCCAGTAAAATTTTATTTTCGTTCCCGTAAAGTTTTACTTTTTGGTCGCGCGCATTTGTAATCGTGTTTTTTATGATTGCGTAGGACAAAATATAATTTTCCTGTCCCAGTAAAAGATTTGCATGCTGTTTTATTAACTTCGTTTTAAAGCCAATGCTTCACTGTGAAACTTGTACAGAAATATTTGCTCTTTCAGCCTATATATTTCGAAATACGGAGAACTGTCATTATAGATTAATTTAGTAAATTCAATGTTCAGGACTAGACTGCCGGGACCGAGCGAGACCAATTTGGTCCCCATCATTGTATTTGTTATATCAATCAATAATGATGTTCCTCTGAATTTTGAAATATAGTCCCAAAGAGCAATCATTTCTGTACTAGATATACAGTAAAACATTGGTTTTAAAACGAAGCTAATGAAAAAGCATGCAAATATTTTTGCCGGGATCAGCAAATTAATTTTCATCTGCTGCACATCCCTATTATTGAGTAACCTTTTATGTGTCTTTGTTCTTGCATTGCAAGATATTACTATGAAAATAATAAATTGATTTATACAGCACGAAAGACATCATCTCGAAACTATCCCAGTTAACGACACTACAACGTAAAATTCAGGGAACAGCATGGCAAAGTTTTCATTGATCTCAGTAAAGCCTTTTTTGAACCCGGTAAAATTTTTTTTTCGTCCCGGCAAATTTTGTTTTTGGTCCCGGTAGTGGTCCCGGGACTCGTCCCGCACATCTCTAATATAATCACATTCATTATTTCAACCAGGAGTGGTGAGATATGGGTATTCTCATTACAATATACAACACAAAAGAATCACTATCCACATACCTATCCCAGCAACATGCACTTCCAACTTGATCAACTGTTGGGTAAGATTTTTCCTTCATAAGAAATTCTCTATTAAAATGGTAGCTTTGTTTCAAATAATAACTGAATTTTAAGTGTTCATTTCAATAGAAACAAACAGTTCTTTCTTTTTCTACTTAGGATCATCTCAATCAACAGCAGAACAGTAAGTTTGCATTTCAATATAACCAAAAATGTATTTCTCTTCTATTTAGGTTCATCTCAATCAAGAACAAAATGGTAAGTTTCGATTTGAATATAACACAAAATCTTTTTTTTTTCTATTTAGTTCATCTGAATCAATCTCAGAATGGTAAGCTTGGATTTGAATATAACAAAAAATGTTTTCTTTTTCTACTTAGGCTCATCTCCATCAAGAAGAGAATGGTAAGTTTCGATTTGAATATAAGAAAAAATGTTTTCTTTTTCTATTTAGGTTCATCTCAATCAGTAACAAAATGGTAACTTTGGATTTGAATATAACACAAAATGTATTCTTTTATCTATTTAGTTCATCTCAATCGATCTCAGAATGGTAAGTTTCGATTTGAATATAAGAAAAAATGTTTTATTTTTCTACTTAGGCTCATCTCCATCAAGAAGAGAATGGTAAGTTTGGACTTCAATGCTAAATCAATTATTTTTTCGTTTTCTATTTAGGTTTATTGCAATTTTTCTGCGAACGATAACCATTGTGTAAAACACGAAATTGAAATCTTTTATTCTTCGGTTGAGGATGGTCTCAACGTCAAAGAAAGCAATGTGCTTTCCCTGCGAACCAAGAAAGTATGCTGGCTGTTATTCTACTCAGAGCAACTTTAGGTAAATATAACACATATAGAGTTTTGTGGTTAAGGATAGAATAAGGATTAAGCGTAGAAATAAGGGTTAATGATAGAATTAGAGGTTAAGACAAGGGGGAAACTACTGATTTATGATTTTTGTGAGTTATGGTGATTTAAGGTGATTTAAGGTGATTTAGAAATGATTTTAAATCATCTTAAATCAGTTTTTCAAGTGATTTAGCATGATTTAGAGTGATTTAATTTTGATTTAGCGGGTGATTTAAATCAGTTGTTTCCCCCTTGGGTTAAGGTTAGAGATAAGGGTTAATGATAGAAATAAGGGTTAAGGATAGAAATTAGGTTAAGGATAGAAATTAGGTTAAGGATAGAATTAAGGGTTAAGATAGAAATTAGGTTAAGGTTAGAATTAAGGGTTAAGGATAAAAATTAGGTTAAGGTTAGAATTAAGGGTTAAGGATGGAAATTAGGTTAAGGCTAGGGATTAGGGTTAAGGCTAGAAATAAGGGATAAGGTTAGGAATTAGGGTTAAGGCTAAAAAAAGGGATAAGGTTAGGAATTAGGGTTAGGGATAGAAGTAAAGGTTAAGGATAGGAATAGTCGTTAGGGATAGTAGTAAGATTAAGGATAGGCATAAAGGATTAAATATGAAATTAACGGTTGGATGTAGCGTTAGGCTTGGGTACTAGACTAATTGAGTGTGGGTGGGCACATTTTACTACTCTAGAACCATTTTTGGAAGAAAAAGAAAAAGGTTCTAGCTAGAACCAGATTTTGCTTGAACCTTAAATGGTTCTGAAAATGGTACCCAAATCTAGAACCTTAAAAGGTTCAGTATGACACCTTTTTTTTTAGAGAGTAGTTCAGCAGAATATTTGACTACAATGAGCTTCCTATTAGATTTTGATGAGCTTGAAGCGCACACACTCGTTCGCGTGATGCTGTAGTTTGTTGATTTTATTTTCGACCGTCTGTACTTTCACTTGTTATACAATTTCGATCAGTCGGCACTGGATCCCTTTCTACCGTCATAGTCACTGTTAACAGGTGAACTCTATATATTATAATACAAGGCAGAAACCATAATTTAAAACTTATCCCGAAAAATGTTCGTATATCGTCTTGTGCACACGTATCATATAATAAATATATATTAAATAAACTTCCATGCCCAGATGAAAATCGAATTTTTACTCCCACTTTTAATTGCTTGGGTAATAGTGAGGAATCCTTCTTGGAGTCTTTAGCCCCCGGCTGAACTACGAAAATGACTATTATAAGCGCCAAAATATAAGGCAGGTGAATGTTTTATGAATAACTCGAGAACCATAAAAGACATTGACCTGGGGTTTTCGGCATTCAATAACAGATAGTCTAGGCTACATTTTCACCAATGTCGTGAGTTTTTGAACACCCAGCTGTCATAGGTTTTCTGAAAAACTTTGGTTTTTCAACAAGATTTTCAGATAAGAATCGGTGAATTTTTTTGATGGATGTAAGGTTCGTTGTTGTTGTTGAGTTCAGTGTTTTATTGAAAAACAGAAAACACGGGAACGAACAATGCCAACAGAAATAAACTATATCACAAGATGAGGAAAACAAAGTACCCAATAGAACAATATATACATATACATTTTATATGTATATTTCTAGGTCAAAATGTGTTTGTTGGACCTTGTGTGAGAAGAGAAATAAAGGTTGGATCCGATAGACACACAAGATGAAAGAACATATATATATATATCACGAACAATGGATTAGTAGTCATAAGAGTGCTCTACAATTCTATATCAGATGATATTAGATTCTCTGCAGCCTCTTCCACCTACAGGTGATTTTTTCGAAGCACCTGGATTTCGGCTTCTACGAAGCTAGTGATTACCAAAAATCATGAACTATATGTTTTCGACTATTCCAAATCATGTGGCAATATCTGTTTCTCTCCAGCAACTATTCTTCTGGGGCTTTCAGTACGTGAAAACATAAAAAAAATATAGCAAGCATATCTTCTTTTATTACTAAGAGACCGATATGGCTGAATGGTTAAGATGTTCGACAGATATCTACAAGATAGTGTGTTCGAATCTCAGCGCCATCAGACATAGAATAACCTTGGACAAGTTACTAACGACTGTTTGTCTCGGACCACCCATCCGATAGTACGCTGACTACGTGTGACATACACAAGCTCTTGCCACTAGTATGTGGTTAGTCAGTGTACATGGGGAGCTTAAGTGATTAAGCAAGAAGAACTCTGAGTCAGGCCGGCCTTCTGTCCAGAGCTGCAGCTAGTAATAGTTGTAGGGAAAACATCGGGCTTTCGAAACTGTTCTTGAACCGCACCCTGTACTGAAAGGTACTCGAAAGGCAAGCGTATTCTTCTTCTTCTTCTTCTTTTATTACTAATGTTCTTTTTTCATGCATTATATCATTATATTGGAGAAGATGGCGCTATTGAAATACTGGTTGTTGATGACGAAGAAAAGGCAGAAGATGTGCGGCGAGACCTAATTGCATTTGCTTCTTCGGCCTTGAGCTGCTTCATTTCCTGTTTTAGACGATATATAGATATTTCGGATATATTGAGCATAGCCTGCAGTCTTTCATTTACATTGTACATTGGAATTGTAGAACCGTTCTTGTCCTTTTCAACAAAATCAATGATACAAAATGCTAATTGTTTGAATTCCTTCGAGAACTCTTGCCCACGAGGCATATTTGGAGAATTAAGTCTTGCTTAGATATAATCTAAAATTAAATGATATTCACTCAGTATAAATCGAGATTACTTTTTATCGCTATCCTCAAAAGGATTTCGACCTGCCAAAAGAATGTTGACAGTTCACGAAATCACAATCGAATCGCTTGTTTTTATGTAAATATCCACCATAAAGCTTTCTTCATGTTTTCAAAGTTATATTGGAGATATAATGCATGAAAAAAGAACGTTAGTAATAAAAGAAGATATACTTGCTATATTTTTTTCATGTTTTCAAGTACTGAAAGCCCCAGAAGAATAGTTGCTAGAGAGAAATAGATATTGCCACATGATTTGGAATAGTCGAAAACATATAGTTCATGAATTTTGGTAATCACTAGCTTCGTAGAAGCCGAAATCCAGGTGCTTCGAAAAAACCACCTGTAGGTGGAAGAGGCTACAGAGAACCTAATATCATCTAATATAGAGCTGTGAGCTTGTCCGCAGGTAACGCACTCACGTTTTTTCCACTTCCAGTTCACTTTTCTAAGAAACTGTGAGGAATAGGGGATTAAAATTTAAAGTATATACGTAGGTTACAAGCCTCTCTAACTTCTGTAAGTTTCATGGAAATTCATTGTGTGATTCAGTTTTTATATAAAAAATACATAGCGGTAACGCACTCACAAAAAAGACCCTCCGTGATCAGGTGACGTTGGAAGTTCTTAGATTCCTGCGAATATTGAAAATGTAAATAGACTAACCGTAATGTAGTTTATAGAGGACAGTTAGAGCTATCTGTATTAGAAAAAAAAGTTTCAAAATTCTTTGTGCTACTGTGAAATTACTGTACAAATATCATGGTAACGCACTCACAATTCTTTGAAAAACGTTTTTCTCCAACATTTTTATCTTCTCTGTAGATTGAAAAAGAATGAGAAAAGCTTGTTTTATATTTAATTCATAAAATCGATAATGTTTACAATAAAAATTAAAAAATCTACGCAAATATCAGACAGTCTATCAATAATTTGTTTCAAGATAAAATATTTAAAAAAAACTGCCCATTTATCACTAGAATAGTCATATAATCGACATTCAATAATATCCTTCTGTAAAACGACAACACTGTGTAACTTTTGAATATTTTTAACAGATACCGTATTAGAAAAAAATGATCGTAATTGAGCTGTTGATTTATCAATATCTTGTTGTGTTATCTCTTCAACAATAATGACTTTGGTTTTGCTCTTTGCTATATTAACGAAATCAGTAGCATTGCTGCATTTTGCTTTACTCGCCAATAGGTGCTGCCAAACAAGTCTTTTGACAGTCCCGCCTATGGCATCAACCACGCCCTTACCATGGCTGGTGGCATAAAAGTGCCATGAAAGCATCAACTTGTACTCGTCGGATATTCGTATTATGTTTCTTAACAAATAACGTTGCTTGAATTGGCTTGCTGCACCATCACTAAAAAAAAAATCTCTCCTAATGATGCCAAGTGTTGTTTCAGTTTATTGATAATATAAATAATACAATTGGAAATGCAATATTTATCATGAGTTAGATTATTTGATATTAAGGAAAATGAATAATTGTTTTCTCCACACCAAGCATGGGCTGTAAATAAAGATACCGATTTGGTATTCCAATGAGCAGCTTGAATTTGATCTTGATCTTTAATATCGAAATTCTCACTATAGTCAACTTGAACAACGATTTTGTTACTATTCGAATTTGATTTGGATTCTTCAAAAGATTTATTTTGTTGACGTTTAATGTACACATGTAATAAGAATGGCCTCACTTTGGAAGCTAATAATTCCACACACTGTTCAACTGAACCTTGTTCTTCTTCTTTGGCTGCATAGCGGTTAATATTTTTCCATTGATACCATTTAACTGTAATATTTCGATCGATAATATTATTTTTGATATTTGTATCAAATTTATTTTCACAGAGTAAACAACTCGATGCCATACAGTTATAATTAGACTCATCACAAACAAGAGCCGATGTAAATGAATGTAAATCTGAACATATTGACCCATGTACATGCTTCTGCAAAGTATTTAAAAGTAAATTGACATTTTCATGGTGCATACACACGCATACACGGTGTGCCATGCATGATTTAATCACAACATGTTCAGGACGCATTTCAGCAAAAATAGTTCGAGCAATGGAAATACCTTAAGGACAATAAAAAGATTACAAATTTCTACAAAAGAAGCATTACCAGGATTTTCAACAAGAAAAATTTCATATGCTTCACGAATTGTATAAAGAAGAATTCGTTTTTGATATGTTGTTCTACTATAATTGTTTTTGACAACAATTGTATCTCGTTGTCCAGGCATCTGATAAGAAATGTCATCTCGGCAATAAAATAAAACAACCGTATCCTTAATTTTGGTTGATAATTTTCTTGAAACACGTTGATGACTGTCTTTTGGTAAAATACCAACAGATTGAGCCAGCGCCTGGCTCACTATTTTTTTCTTGTTTAAGTCTTTCGGAAGGACTCTTTTCACTTTCTTGACTGCCTTACCGAAAGATTGTCTTGATGAGAAAAATATTCTAGAGATTAGGCAGATTTTTATGATGTATGATAAAATAGTATATTACATACTTAGATTCTTTTTCTTTATTACGATATGCTTTTTGAGACTGTGCATGCTTTTTGTCGTACGCTTCCTTCATATTACCCGTCAAATTTTGACGTAATTTTCTCATTCGTGCAGCATTTTTTTGTTTCATCACTTGGTGTAAGCCTCTGGCTTTCAAATTTTCACGATATCCTTTTTGTTTTTCTGCATTTGCCATAGCCATTTTATTATAATTACTACAGAAATGTCTAAAATCTTTTAATTTTAATAGAAAATAATTTAGTTTTCAAGAAAATTTGAAAAACATCAAATATTGATCCGATGCTCGCGTGAGTGCGTTACTATTTTTTTCTTTAACAAATATAGATAAGTTGTAACTAATAATACCCCTATATAGCTTATAAATTGCTAGCGAAAAACTATAAGTTAAAACTACAACACTCGAGCAGTTATTGCAAAAAGTTGACTTTAGATTCCACTTCGCAACGCACTCGCTCAAGAATTTACCACATTTTTATATGTTCGCTATTTTTTCACAATGAACATGTAAGAACTGTTCTACATATCAGAGAAAAGCCCAAACTTTGACGATTTGAAGCATATGTCAATTGTCAATATAGACTTTTCCTTTCAACATTTGTTTTTCCTCTGTTTTGTAACGGTGTAATGGTGACAAAAGAATACAGAGAAGATGTCGCCAGCATATGATGCATAATTTTTAGTTTTTTAAAATCAATATGAGTGTTTAGAATACATATTCTGTAATAAGAAATTGTACTCTACAAAATAGGATACTTCGTGTTTAAAACATTTCAGCTTCTACTTTCGTCATACAGGTTGACCGTTAGCCGGACAAGCTCTTGTAGAGCACTCATATGGCTACTAATCTATCAAAAAAATTCGCCGATTCTTATCTGAAAATCTTGCTGAAAAACCGAAGTTTTCCAGAAAACCTGCAGAAAACCTAAGACAGCTGGGTGTTCAAAAACTCATAATGTTTGTGAAAATGTAGCCTAGACTATCTGTTATCGAATGCCGAAAACCGCAGGTCAATATCTTTTATGGTTCTCGAGTTATTTATAAAATGTTCGCCGGTCTTATATTTTGGCGCCTATTTTTGCTATCAACGAAATACACTGAGGTCTGTTTACATCAATCACTTCAACATACGTATTTGAACAATTTATTATTACTTTTTCTCACTATTGATCTGCTGTGTCTTGATTGCCCCCATAGTTACATATACAAGTCCAAATCTAGCTTATATTGTTGCTTATAATGAAGCCCGCACGCAAAATACATAGATATATAAAAGAATGCAATAGCAGCATCCGACAAAATTTGAATATATTTGTATCCTTAGATAATTGACTGAGTGATTATGAAGGTGGTAATGATCTTTGCTAAATAATCTTAATCTCAATACTACGTATCAGCTATTACAAGCGATGAGATGAAGACATTGATTGGTAAAATGCATTAATTTCATAAGGTTAAAATCGATGTGGCGCTTTAGCAGACATCATAAAAATCTATTACTATTGTATTAAAAACTGGTCTATTTTTGTCAGGTCCAGAATCATGCCACTTAATTTTTGTTTTGTTTTGTGTCAAAAAAAGAAGCGAATAGTTGGAAAAAAGTATTAATCTAAGTGTAAAGACTGCGATGATGATGTTACAAGAGTAGCCATAGTTCAATCATACGTATGTAAGACTCAATCATGAAGAAGGCTACACATGTCATGCAGCAGGTTTGTGTGGTTTCTGAATATTTCCTATATTGATGTAAATGTCGAATAAAAAAACCCAATTTGAGTATAACTTCAACATCCATTAGACGAAGACCATGATTGAGCATGGAATAAATAAAATAGGGACCTGTATACCACCAAATGGATGTATGGTTTCGATATTCTTTTTCGAGTTTTTCAAGTGTGAGTTCAGAAGCCGCTTTTTGAATTCGACAATAATCAGCCAGTTCTTTAATAGACTTTGTGTCATGATCGTCGATTTCTAAAAGTGCTTCTTTTAATAATTGCGTATACATAAATAAAGGATCAATTCCACGAAAACTGATCGATATCATAGATCGATCACAATGTTTACAATCGGTTTGTAATGTTTCACCGATCTGTTCAATTTGCGTGTAAACACCTTTTACCTTCGATATTGTTTTTGCCCATGGTTCATGAATCGATTGATTGTCACAGAAAACATATATGGATTTTAATTGTGGACATGCTTGAATTTCTGGTATTAAATATTGTCCCAATGTACCGGATACAATCATAAATATTTTTTCATCTTGAATATCACTAAGAAAATCAACACATTGGTCGACATCTGTAAATGTTGTAACCGTTACTGCGTTTTCTCGTAAATGTTCTATTAATTTCTTATAATCCTCTTTGGATTCATCCAAATTGGCATCAAGCCAGATCACCAGAAAATTTTCTAGAGCTCGACGAGCATCACCTGCTTGTGCGGTAGTATTGGTGGCAGTGTTGACTGCTGGTTCGCTGAAAGCAGTTGTTGTTAGTTGTTTTTTGCCCATAATGTATGATTCGTTTGATAGATGGATAGATGAATGAATGTAACGAACACGATTTTCGTCCCCCTGTGTATATATATTGTCGTGTCTTCCTTTTAAAAAAAACACTATCTATGATCGATCGTTACATGAGTCAGTGTATTTTGTTTACCGCTTTGATGACTACTGATCATTCAAGCGTTTCAGAAATATTGACGAAGAAACGATGACGAATATTGTAGGTATCCATGAAGGAATGAAAAGAAAAAGTAACAATCACAATGAATGCATGCTATTGATTGGTAAGTTTGTTTTCCAACTTATCATTAGGTGCATGTGTGTGTGTGTGTATCTATTAAGATATTAAAGGAGAAAGAAGGCAAGGCTACTGTTACGGGCTAACCCTCATATGTTATAATCTTATCTCTTTCTTTCATCTCATCTAGTCACGCGCCACATCTATCGGTGTTGTCTTCTCGAAGGAGGAGAGGTGTGTGCGTTATGTTGTTGGTTTTCTCTCTTTGTTTATTGTTAAATGATGAGTTATCGTTTTTCTCAATAAAGAGAAGGGTGAAAGTACCACCCCTAATATTTGGTGCCGTGACCGATAATTTTATTATTATTCACTAATAATAAAATACGAACCAACACAAAACAAGAAATTTATATTCCACCAGAATTAAGAAAAAAAGCTGTTAGCGCAATCCCTTTGGGATTAAAAGTGTGAAACACGATATATCTGCTTTATTTAATAATTTTAGCGTATATTTATTCTTGTTTATTCTACTCTAATATTGAGTTGTATAATATTAGTTTGTTGATGACAGAATATACAGCAATTTTTTTATGAATTTGTTTGAGAGGGTTTGACTCAAATAATAATGTTTAATGTTGAAATAGTAGTTAGATTATAATGATCGTAATATTTCAGTTTAGTGAAAGATTACTTAATAGTAATTCAAACTAATGAATTCAAGCTACGTCAATTCAAGTATGCTCTCAGTGTTTTTGGAATGATGTGTATAGATGTATATAAATGAGTTAGTTTATATATTTTTGTAAAGATCACAATATCAAAGTCAATAGAATTATTCATATATCCTTTTTTTTGGATACACCTATATAGATGTATATCATAAAAGCGTTCAATCATAATGACTTTTATACTTTATCAGAGGGTGACTTTTTTGATCAAGATTGTTTAAATTTCGTTTTATATAATAGTAAAATGGGTCGTCAAATAAACTATATATGCCCAATTATTTTATTTGTATATTAGTTCAAGTACGTTTCTAGAAAAAAAGCACAATTTGATTATTTATGCGAATATAAAAAAAAGATTTTATTTATTTGTTATCGATATTATTTAATACTATGTTATTTATCTGCATATTTCTTGTATTGTAATGAACAAAAACAGTTATAGAAGAGAGTGTTAATAGAACGTCTTCGTGATCAACTAAATCGTTGTTACAGAGATCTTGACGGCCACATCTTTCTAGTAATTCGCAAAGTTTAGATATATCGACTGTAAATTCTAATGTGATTTGATTAGTATCGAGAATACTAAGAGTAAGTTTTTCTGAAGTTGTTGACTTTGTTAGGTATACTGATCTTGAATTGCACGTCGTACATTTGATTGTTTTTCCATTGCATTCCACATCAGTTGAATAACATTTTGGACATTTACAAGTTTCTTGTACTCGACCTATTGATGTTATTGTACCAATTACAACTGATTCTGTTGATATTTGTGGTGTTGTGGAAATATTGATGATATGGATGTCTTCTATTGTTTCGAAACTAGTGATAAAACTAGATGGTATTTTGAGTTGCACTCAAATACGGAATGCTATGCGAAGCGAATTTCTTAATATTATGCTCTTTAAATCCACTCGATTTTAGAAGACATCGATAAGTTCGAAACTATAGAACCTCCTTTGTAGCTCGAGAATAAACAGTTAATTAGACATCTACACTCATATATGCATACATACTGATTGGTATAAATCTACGAACACTGTAACTAATCTCGATCAATGAATAACTTTTCTGAACTGTGATGACGCCATTTTAATTATCTCGACGCTTCAATAGCGTATACATTGTTTTTTTTCTGCATTGAAAAATTTTTGGAACCCGATTTTCCAGAAAACCAAAGATCCGATTTTTAATCTGAAAAAAGATTTTAAATCTGCACTATAAGTACTCCATTTAAGGGTTTTTGAACGAAATTTCTCTGATTATCCGTTATTGAGATCATCGAGGCGTCAGTCGAGAAAGTGATAATAAGAAAAAATAACATAAAGGAAGTAAACTCGCGTACGAAAACAGTAATGCTTATGCTTCGCATAGCATTAATTATTAAATGATCTTTGATCATATATATATATTGGTGTAATATAAATCTCAATAGTATTTTGTTATATATAATAGTTAAAGAATGATACTTACGTAGTATGTGCTGTTGTTGTTAATGTAATTTCATTATTGAACATTTTCGCTTTGGCTAGTTTTATTTTGTAGCATACATCTTTTTTAATTATATCAAAATGATTTTCCCATATATTCATAATTATAGAATTGGTATTATCTGCAATAACTGTAGTTCTTTTTAATTTTTGAATGCGCTTTGACCCATTGTTGAGTAGTACGGACTCGTCCTAAATTACTGATTAAAAAACATTCAAAATTTTAAGATAGTTCTTACAGAACCAATTTCAACAACTTTACAAATAAATGATACGTATTCTCCATCAGACATACACTCTATATTTTTTATTGTGGTTATTTGAGTGCATAATGGTGTCAATGCTAGAATTTTTTCTACAGCCACTGTTTCACTAGTTGCTACGTACGTATTGTCATCATTGAATTTTAATTTATTGAGTTTAATACCGCGTTGATTATTTAAATGATCTAACATTTTTGTATGTATAAAACAATTTGATTTTAATGATACGTATTTTGTTATTCGATTGACATTTTGATTTACGTCACATATTAACGCTGTCCAATATTTTCCTTTTTTTATCATTTTGATTATCGGAAATGCTGGTTACTGCAATGACAATTCCTTCTAATATTGTATTTGTTTTTTGTTTAATTGAGTTTGTATTTTCAGTTGTATTGGTTGCACGTTTCATTAGAAAATTTATTAAACAAAAAATAATGATAAGTAAAAGTTAAGTAGAATGAAAGTTAAAGAATGAACACAATAGCGCAAAATTTCATTTGGTTTTTATGCAATACTAGCTTTTTGATAAATGAAAATTTTCATTTACTTTTTTAAACAGTTGAATTAGGTTTTTCTTTCACGATTTTTATTTTCAGTTAAAAAAGAATGGTTGCGTTTCACGTGATTGTTCTGCAAATTGATATATTAGTGAGCGGGATAAAAAAAAGATCTCTTAAGTAAATCCCAGATCAAACATGTCCGACAGGATCCTGTAGGAACCATGGTTAATCCGATGAAATCCGACAATCGGATCCTATCGGGTATCGATAGCCGGAATCCGACATCATTCTTTGATTTCCGCTACTTTCTGACAGTAGGATTCCGACAGCAGAATCCGCCTTATTCCGACGGTAGGAACCCGTCGGATTTGGCAAGAACCGATAACTTTATTGAACAATATTTCTAAGAAATAATATTCTAAAAAGTTCAAAGTTTACTATTGATTCAACATCTTCGATTGCTTGTCCTTCAAGATCGAAATAAACATTCAAAAATAAAAAAAAATTAATTATTCATTTAAATAACAACATCGACTCAGCTCATATTAATTTACGAGAATAATATTTTTGCAATTTGTTTACTAATTGAATATCACATTAGATTTAATATACACAATAAAATCAAAATTGATCTAAACCTGTCAATGCGTACAAGCATTAAATAGATCCTATGGCATTTGATGGTGCGATATCTGTCGATACGCTATTTTATTAGTGAAGCAAGAGAACAATGTTTACAATGAAGATAACATGAACGTGTATTATACAATTGAATAGGGGTTTGCTTGGGAGATACGTGCGTACTTATAAATAAATTTCGTATACGATTGAGCTGTGGTATGCCCGGACATACTTTACAAACGAATATTTTAATTATTCAATTGGGTTGTATGTATGATTTTTT
>CAJNYU010001835.1:0-16254 GCA_905331475.1 Rotaria socialis | reverse complement strand
TTGAATTGTAAAATCAAATTTTTCATCTCTGATAATGGTCCCGAAAATCTCAAAATACTGTGTTGTTCTATAAAATTCTAGCACCATATTCGATTAAAAGTTCCCCATATTTATCAAAGGGTTTGTTATAAGCGTTTCACTCATGATAGAAACATAAATCCAGGAGATTTATTCATTGATGTCTGCTGACTTTTCATAGTTTGAAGTAAGGTTTTTAAGCATTATTCTATCAGCGCAGACGTCCAATTTCAAGCTACGAAAAATATGTGAACTCCACTGGATGGAGTTCGTCGAGTTCCACTTGAAGCATAGGTACGAGAATTGGAACATTGGTCAAAGTAACTATGGCCAGATTTTACAAAATAAAAAGCATTTAAGGATTTTTTGGATTTTTCGAAATTTCAGGAGAATAGTTCAAGTCTAGTTAATCGAAATATACTATTCGATAGGATATACAAGGTTCTACTAGTAATAGGAGTATGGACGTTGGAAATTAGCTCTAAAGAGCATCAAAAGGTTTAATCGAATGCGATGCTTACTTCACCTACTGGATGGTCACTTAATACTTTTCACTGAGATAGCTTGAGTAAACTATAATCTAAAAAAATGCTACTATACTTTAAGCGAACAGCTAGTCATCGTAAACGACCGTTTATAAAAGTATACGATAGGAAAACGGCAATCGTTTTCTGGATTGTTTACGGTCATCGGCTCCGACCGTTTACAGTGATATCCGACAGTCGTTTACAGCTAGCGTTCAGTTACGATGGCCGTTTACGGATATTTATTACGGTCATCGTAAACGAGGGCCGTATTTCATCGTAACACTTCGTTTACGACAACAGTAAACGACTACAAAATACGGTCGCCGTTTTCACCGTGAGTGATAGGTATACGGCCGTTTACGATTCGGGATGATCGACCTGGGTTTGGATAACTCCGACTTGCATCATTGAAATGAAAAAAGTTTCGATACATACTTATAGTTATTTTAGATTATTTGATTGTTCATGATCGATTCGCGAGCACAGTCTTAAAAAAAGGGAAGATATCGATGTTAAATACCAAGAATATAGAAAATCGTAAAATTGTAATTTGCACCTCTGAAACGAAAAAGAAAAATATGTTGTTTATTTGAAAAATTACTTATACACTTCAATTCGTAACCATTTGTCAACCATTTCAATAATCTTATTGGAAGATCTAGAACAAAAAGAGGAAAGAAGTAAATCGATAAAAAGATTTGATGTAATAATAAATTTGGAATATATTGACTAGTTCAGTATTAATAATAATATTATTGCTGTTGATCGATCTGAACACATTCTAAAAAAAGAGAAGAAACAAAAATTAAATATACAAGAATGAATTGTAATTTGTGGAATTATAACTTGAATCACTGAAATGAAAATAAAATATTGAATACTTAAGGATAGATATTGCAGATTGATTCTTCTTGATAGATAAGCGCACACAGACTAAAGAAGAGAAGAAAAGAAAAATGAATATGTAATTTATTTATATTAGATAACATAAAATAAAATAATTGCAATTTTAATTTGCTTTATCCCAACTTGCACATGTGAAATAAAAAGAATAGAACAAATATTATTTATTAATATACTTATCTAGAGTTATTTTAAATTGATTGCTGAAGATCAAAACGAACATATTCTAAACAGGAGAAGAACAAAACATGAATATGTAAGTAATTAATGTTACAGAACGGAGAAAGAAAATAAAATGACTGTACTTAGGATAATTCCAACTTGCACCACTGAAATGAAAAGAAAATATTCAATACATACTTATAGTTATTTTAGATTACCTGATTGTTCATGACCGATACCCGAACACAATCTAAAGAAGGAAAAAGAAAACTAAATAAATATCAGCTTCATTACCATTAGATAAATGAATAAGAAAATAATACCACCTTGTATTATTCAAACTTACACCCATGAAACGAAACGAAAATTATACCGTTTTTGCGAAACATTACATAAACCTACATTTGATGGAATCGAAGACACTCAATAATTAAGATTCTCAACAAAAAATCATATACCCATCTCTACAGTTTCATTCGTAACCCTTTCTTAACCGTTCAAAAACAATACACATATATATAACATCTAGAAAAAAAATGAAAGAAGAAAATCTGCAACATATTTATTATTTCCATATGCATACATTTAAAAAAAAGAATAGTTATCTTTCAATTCTCCATTGCACAAGTTAAACAAAAACAGCAACATTTTAATTTGCGGCATTGTAACATCCATCACCGAAACGAAAATAATATATCCAATATTTAATGATCGTTATTCCCCATTGATTCTTTTTCACACATACCGGCAGACACAACCTAAAGAAGAGAAGAAAAGAAAAATAAGCATCTAATTTAATTAGTTTGAACGAAATAAAAAAAATATTCCAACACTTATCAACAGTTATCCTGTACCGATTACTGAACATCACCACGAACACACTTCAAAAAGAAGAAAAAAAATACGCAGCACATATCAATCCACTGAAATCTAAACTAAAACTTCCATCCCAAACCCAATCAAATGCTGTCAAAACGGAAATGAGAACGACCGCTATTCAGGAATTTCAAGAACACATGGTATGTCATGAGATATGACAAGGACCACCATGCAGGACTTTTATTAACGCATGGTATGTCATCAGAAAATGAGAACGACCACTATTTCGGACTTTCAGCACCACATGGTATGTCACGAGAAATGACAACGACCAGTATTTAGGACTTTCAACATCACATGGCATGTGATGAGAAGTGGCAACGATCACTATTAAATAGATTTCGTGGAAAGCAAAATGTTTTATTATTTAATAAGTTGACATAAATAAGAAACAATCATATTGAAGCTGATATTGGTTGAAGTATAGAAGTTCGATTGAGGAATTGATTTAGTTCGAATAAAAACTTAATAAAATTCCAATAATTATTAATAAAAGGTTTATTTGTATAGAAATGAATCGTTTTCAACTAGATAAATCAAAATAGAGAATCGACTGTTTTTTTTTGTTCCTTATTGTCAATAAAATCATGTCTTCTTGTTATTAGATCATATTCATATTATTATCAATGCAATAATTGAAAAAGCAAATATAAAAAGAGAAATCTTTGAAAAGATTTAAAAATCGTGTACTAAAATTTTTGATAGCCGAAAAATAATTCTCCGTAGAGAAAAAAAGGATGAAGAAATAAACTAAACAGACAATGTGATATTGGGAAAATTCTAAATAGAATAAACATATGTAAAGGATAATAACTGTATTAATTTAATGATAATTGACAAAATGTTTCATTATGATGATAATAACTAGAGAAGTAGTGCATTACTGTATTGAATATTTATTTATAAAATTTTATGTATCTTTGTCGGTCCGAAGAAAACAAAAAAGCGATAAAATAAAATAGTTATTTTTTTGGAACGAAACGAAATTCTTTTCGTTTTTTTAATTGTTTAACCTGAACATGGAATTTCTTTTGAATGTTTCAACTAAATATTTAAAAAGATTTTAAAATAAATATTAATTTTCTTTTATTTTGAGTAATGAATTTCTATTTGACATATTAATATTCGTTGCTTAAATATCTTTCGTTTCTCAATATAAATTTAATCTATAGTTTAAATTTAATATGTGATATTTATTATAAAATTTTATTCGAATTTTATTTTGTTGAATGAGAAAAGCAAATTTCGATGAATTTCGAATAATCAGTGAAAGATAATTTCTGTTGACAAAATCTCATCGAAGAAAACCCTTCAATAATCCTCCTCATTCTTGTGGGTGTGGGTGTGATTGTTCATGAGGAGAACACCAGCGCGCACACCCACACCCACACCCACACTTTGATCAAAATGAACACGCATATAAACCCAGCCACACCCATAGCATCGCACACACTAAGTATCCACCTATAGATTATGCACGTGATTTTACATTGTTAAAATAGTCGATTGCACGTTTATTTTATCTTTTAATAGCTTCTGTCTTGTGATTCGTATATTTATGGTACGAAAAAATGCTGACGTTGTTTGAAGTGAAGTCAAGGACTTTCTTCTTGATATACAACAATTGCTTTATGATCTCTGGCAAGAGATATAATAGGTAGGGAGCATCAGTATGATTTATTGCACTACTTTTTTACTCGCAAAAAGGAACATTGGATTTTATTGGTAGCACGGTCGCATTTTTAGCTATCGTATAATTGATGATGCAGCTCTCTCAAATTTTAAGTTTATTCGGTGCTGGCATTGGCGTTGTAACAGTTGTTTTGGGCATTGTGGCCCTTGCTACTCCAAGTTGGATTATTTTAGCTGCTCCACCGGCGATAAACTCTACTTATAGTCTGTTTCAACGTTGCAATGAATCTTCAGTTCCACAATTAGCCGGTATAGTAGGATGCGCGAAACTGAATGGCTTCCAAACACCTCAGGGCCTTACGATTAGTGGTGTTATCATCGTTGTGCTCGGTATTGCTAGTTCAATTCTTCTAGGCATGTTGGACACTAACAGATATATTAAATATGTGCCACACTTTCTACTCGTAACTGGGCCCACTCTTATCCTCATCGGAGTTCTCTTTTATGTAAAGAATGTGCTAGCGAATTTTACTGCAGGCTCAACTAAGCTAGATTTGGGCTACAGTTTCATTTTGATTGTGATTACCTGTATTATCGGCTACATTTCTTCGGCTTATTTTGGATTCGTCACTGGTCTTGCCGAGGGTTATTATCGTGCAGGTCTTACCAGTCATTCACATAATTGACTTTCTTTGAAGCCGGAAATGAACTGGAATCATCCATTCTATAGATTGACACCAATAAACATTTTTTTAAAACTCTGATACTGATGTTTTGCTAATATTGTTAGTTGGGAGTAGTTTCAGCTTTTTTTAAATATTATTCATAACAAGAAGGCGATGGTTTTAGACGATTGCACTTAATGATACAGGTCGGCACTAAGTTCTTTTATCTCACCTGAATCAAAGGTAGGACTCGTGCGCACGTATTGCACTGAAAATTAACACCCACCACCAACCACGCCCTGTTGTCTACTGTTTTGAAAAATGAGAGCTGCTAAAAATGTTGGCAGATAGCTGGGTATATTTTCAGTTTTTGCCATGGAATAACCATGTCTCCTCCTTATCTAAGTCAATATCTTCAACATTTTGAAATTAAATCTATTCTTAGCTTTAACATTTGATCTTCCTTAATGCTAGCTGTGGCGATACGTATATGTTTTATTTAAGTTAAGAAAGAAAAGAAGATTAAAATATATATATATTTCAACGGGTGTATTTTAGAACAGTTTAATCTATAGAATAGCTAACATCCACGAGGTACCAATGTCGTACTTGAAATAAATGTTGTATCACGTGTCATAAAATCTCTTGAATATGGCGTTTTATACATTTGTTCATCACGTAATACCATCATATCACTGTTAACGAAATAGAAAATAAATGAATTTTCGAAATAATAAAACTTACTAAGGCATTTTCGGTTGATAGCTATGATAAATCTCATCATTTTGATCCGGTGCTGGTAATGTTACATAATCAACACGCGGTAAAGTACTTACACTTCGAAGTGCATAACTGTCTGAATGTGATGCAAGCTAAACTTATATTGAATGAATCTTACGAAATCACAGATTTCAATAGCGTACATTTTTAAAATGTTGTAATCCTTTATGGTCATAAGATGATGGATTTTCATTAGGAAAATGTTTCGGTACAAATACATGCCGTTCGCGAGTTGCTTCGAAATGTGGATAATAGGAATAATATCGAGGTAAACTAGTGCCTGTTAATTGTGTTTTGATTAATATTTACAAAATTAATATGCCAATATTAGTTACCCTTTTTAACATTTTGTAATGCTTGCATTGCATCGATTCGGTAGCTCTGTGAATATGCATATTTTGGATCATTTAGGAATTTTTGTGTATCATAACGAAGACGTGGTAAACATCCGGCAACGCTATGAAAATATTTTTTATAGAATAAAAATCATAAAAAATAATTCAATATTTATATACCTGTAATAGTCATTACCGGGCAGAAGATATGAGCCTAAATAAGAATAGATGTACATAGATAAATGAAAAACTCGGATAAATTTACCATTCGGTAAACTGCCAGGTAAAGCTGATGCTGGATGATAATTTGCTTTACTATTGTAAACCGACATATTATTTACCGCAGTAACTAATAAAATATTCTCTTTTTTTCCTCTTGTCTAAAATTATGACGTTTGACTAGATCAAAAAATGGAATTCAAGTGAGAAAAAATAAGAAAAGGGTCGGGAAGGAAAATATTTACATTAGAATGAATCCTGCACTACAGAGCATCAAATTTATTTTTCAAAAAGAGAAAATTTTGCTTTACCATCCATTTTAATTCAACATATCGATTTTAAGTTAGTTAAAGCAGATACTAAAAAAGTGTCTCTAAAGCATATTTCTTCATTTTTTGATTGATTACACGCTCTAGTTATCGAATTTCTTATGAGAACTTTCAAATAGTAATAAAAAAATGATTTTTTTATTCCAATCTGCATTCGAAATATATAAGTCATCGGATAGATTTATAATTATAAAAGTAATTCGAGATAGAAAGATTCATTATAATATTGAATTTCTCAACAAAGTATCGAACACTGAATGGACTCACAAAACACATTCTTCAGAAAATCTCCAAGTACTCTTCTATCCACTCGAAATGCTTAAGATGTAAGTGCTCTCTATCATACACATTTGAAAAAGTTTTGTAAATAGAATTTGTAGAAGAGACCATAAGATATCTTAAAAATAAACCTTGATTTTCTATGATGCTTCAACCGACGGATTCGAAAGAAACAAAATCAATACGACGATGCTGTCTCTCTCTCTCTCTCTGTTCGTTACATGACTTTTATTTCATTTCATGTAGCCATTCTACACGACATTAAAAATCGATTGCCAAGACAACACCCGTGTGTTGTGATTAATCTGTTGCATTCGCATTCATAGATGGAGTAAAATAGATGTCATTCTTTTACATTGATCATTCTGATGCTTCAATAAATATAGAAATAGTGATAGTTTTTGAATAACGAAGATTATCTTAGTCATATTGCTTGAACGTTGATTTAACAAACAGAAGACAAGAGCACTCATCAATCGAAGTTATTTTTTATTATTGGATTTCGGAAATATCCTTACTTAGGATTGTTACTCAAGTCAATATGTGAAGGATAGTTATATTTCGCTGTAGGCTATGATGTTTTTGTTCATTCTTATTAAGACAACCGATCCTAACACGGTGAAGAGGGAACAAAATTCTTATTTCTTTCCAATATGTATCGACAATCGATACCTGATCTAGCGTTCACATATATATTACAGAGTGAGATGAATTTAAAACTATGCAGTCGAGTGCTTCAGAAATTTTGCTGAATCTACAAATTGTCACAAAAATGACTTCATTCGATTTTTAGAATGTTTACTGGCGGTTACGAGTAGGTAAATAGGCGGCTCACATCCATCTGCGCTCGTACTCCAAAGAAAAACGAATAGTTTTGTCTACGATTAAGCTTATCGCCACATTTATAAAAAGAACAGGATCATTGATATTCAAATACCACGTAATACGACTTGAATAATTGAATAAGGCACTGAGATTCAGAATTGCTTAAATGAGTGTGCATTAAACGTTTTAGTCTTTCCATTTAACATGCATTTCTAAAACACATAACACAAGCACCCTCTCTGGTGAGCACGGCAACTGTGATAAATATTTCTGATTATTTAACTTATTTAAAAAAATAGACAAAAGAAAAGAATGACTAATTATATCATGCGAACCGATCGAAAACCACCGGTCAACCTTGGTTAAACGGTAGAGTAATCTGTTCGCTCTCAAGTAACCGATTATTTATCGGGTTAACTCGGGATTTAGCCAACCGTTTTCGATATCTGTATACGATAGAGGTAAGCGTATATATACCAAATATAATATAGATTGAACCAACAGTAAAGCAAAGTATACCATCAACATTAGTTGGCAAGGTCCATATAACAGAAGTAACCGAGTTCTTATCATACCAGCATAAGCTCGATGTTCCTTTCTAAACTTAGACACAACTATTTTCCTAGTAAAATCTATTATAAACTTCATCTTACTTGATGATCGCTTTGACTACGTTGTTCATATAATTTGATGCTGCTTGTAATAGATGAACCGTTGAAAATTGAATAAATGACCTGGGATTGTTTGTCATAGCAGGTGGATCTTTCACTCCTGTGTCCATAATAAGATTTGCATGTTTTCTGTTGAAATGAGTAATCTTCCACAAGACATGTTGTATTTGTATGAAACTGTTTTATCTGATGAGTTTGAACACAACTGATAGCACCCGCTGTTATGATACATATCCCTATTAAGCCATAGAAACATAAACCAAATACAACACATATTTTTAACCATACGCTTGGACTATTCGTAGTCGATTTCATTTCGAATGATAAATGTACAGATTTTTACTAAAACTGCTTAAAGAAGCATAAGTAGGGAAATTCCAACATAGTGTCACGAGTCTTACTCATATTTTCAGTCTTTATTCAGTCAACCGTAGCGCAAAATGATATTAACAAAATAATTGCTAATTAAAAAAGTACGCAATTCAATGCGCAAGATGACGTAATAAATATGAGCAAGCCTTTTGAGATAAAAGAAAAAACCTTCACGAATAACAGCAAACCAGAGATCATTGACATGATTTTTACTGTACATTTTATTTTCTCAACTTTTAAAAATGCACAGTGCTGTATTGTTGTATGTTTCTCAGCACTTTCTAGAGTTCGTTATGGTCGTTGAAGAAAATGTCCATGTACATATGAACTGTCTAATCCATACAAACTCAAAAACTGTCATAATATGTTCGTTTCTATTTTCATAAGGTATAAAATTCTAGAGGTCAATTGGGGTCAGAAAATCCTATATTTTAAAGACAGTATGATTCATGAGTACAATGGCTTACAAAATTCAATATATTTCATGCTTCATTCTTAGATAGAAACAAAATAAGTTAGAATATGAATTTCTGCTTTATGCATTTGCTTTACTAACAATAGAATTGACCCTAACGTAAACTCCTTATCTTTTTTGTTCTCATTAACTGAAGTGACACAACTTTGAATAGGATACAATTCAATACCTAATCTGCCAACGCACGTTCAGTACTATTTGAAATCTAAGAAATCATATTTTTAGTTTTCAATAGATGCCTCCATACTTGTCCGCACTGAGTTATGACTAAAACTATTCCTTTGCGATCAAGACTTTCTTGAGTTAAATATGATTATCTTTATCATCTATAATTCTCATGCTTCAAGTAATTGGCAGTTCCTTTGATTACTTGTACAATCAGTTATTCATCACCAATAAGAAACACGAGCTAATATTACATCATTTGATCGTGCCATGAGTAAGAAAACAGTAGGTAGGTACTTTGTTAAAACATTTTCGTTACACTGATTCTCATTATTCGTGTGATGATTCACATCAATCGGCGCCATGTACTTGTATCACGAACGTGTGCTACGTTTCCAACCTGAATGGGTAAGAGGAAAGGAATCCTATACTTTGGTAAAATGTCATTACGTTGCTGCTTGGGTTTTTTGTAATTTATGCGATAATTAATATCACGTTTTGCGTCCTCAGTAAGAATAACAAGACGATATTGTTTTTTTACTTTTTGTTGTTCTTATCAATGATAGCGTAACGATTCTATAATTGATATTTCTTTTAGTCTTATTTTAGTAGTCGAAAAGAAAAATACGTATTTTTTTCAGTGTCTCAATCAACAAATCTGTATGAAGATTTTTTCACTTAAGGGACCTATTACAGAAGTTTAGGAAGGTTTTCCTTCGAGGAACGATATTATGAATTGTTGAAATTCCTCCTCCACAAAAACATTTACAACATTAGATTGGTCATCATGGTGAATGTTTCTATATCAAGGCTTGCTTCGCAGTCTAGAACTTGAATAAAGAAATACTTCATGTATATTCCAGTCGTATGTTACTTATGCACGGTCTTCGGTAGTCTTTTCAAACCGTCTGTTACAGCATGTCACAGAAAATGAAACAAAACTTCTTCTACGGTCGGTCTGTGATGGTGAGTCTAAATTTCTATCCTATATCCCAGGTCGATGATTCTGGACTCCGGAACCGACAGAAAACAGCGTGATTTCCCGATACTTTCGGTGATTTCCAAGGACATTCCAACTGGAAACGGATCGGAAAACTATCCGGAAGGTGGAAGCAGTATTTCTTTTGCAAATTACCGAATTGTAGCCGGAGTATTCCGCACTATTCCCGTCACCGTAACCATTGGGAAAAATTCTCGGAACCGACCCGTGATCACAAGAAATACAGACGGAACACGCGATGGAACGAACGAAATCCGACCGATTCCAGCTAGGAAAATTTCGGAAGCTTCAATCTTCCTGAGATCTTGCGCAGATTTTCTGACACTGCTACACCTCCTCATCCTGGATAGTCGCATCCTCAACAAAGTAAATGTCCAGCCAGCTTCCCTAATGCCAATAATCTTACACACTGCTTCAAAATCATTCACTATACCATAGCAGAAGCAAAGAGATCCCAACCTAACTACTGTAAACTTCAGATATTTCGAAGACTTTTTCCTCGAAATCAACCGATAAAGGCGCTTAAAGGTCTTTTTAATTCATTACCTTTCATGTGAGGTATTTGAAAGCAGCATTCATTCACTTTTATCGAAAGGGATCCTTAAAGATCCTTTTCACTCGATGAACTAATTTGAGGTATTTCGAAGTGCCCTTGATTTTTTTCATATACAGCAACGTTTAAAAGACTTTCTTGGTAAACTACGACGAATGACAGTTCGAAATGCTTGACGTAAGTGGTATTCATGAAGAAAGATCTTCAAGGTCCTTGTAGAGAAAATGCAAGAAATGTTCTTTTCAAATACTCAAATGCAAGGTAGCGACTGAGTAGGACCTTCAAGCGTGTTTCACGATTGCTTGGGAGAAAGTAGAGTTGAAAATACCTGAAATAAGGGATATTGTATAAAAAATGATCTGCAACGAGCTTTTTAGATAAAAATGCAATAAATAGGGCTTTGAAATATCTGAAATTGAAAGAGTAGACTAGGGAAGATCTTTACGGATGCGTCTGAGTGAAACACAATAGAGGAGACTTAGAAAAAATAGTTAACAAAAATTGAATGAAAAACTCCCGTATTGTTTAATAATGCATATAAAAGAAGAAAATATTTACTGCATTATTTTGTAGCACATCAACCAAATATGTTGCACCTTCATCACTAATACGATTTGATCCAAGCAATAGTTTGCTGATTTTCTAAAACAAAGCAGAAGTCTAAATTCATATACACTTGCTAAACATCCAAAGACAACAACCGAGTTTGCTCGAAGTAGACCAGCGAGATATTGTGCTTCAGTATCGCCAATTCCGCTATTAGTAAGATCAATAGCAGTAGCCATGTTTTTAGTAAAGAAATGAATAGCAAATTGAAATAATTTGATCTCTATCGTGTCATGGATCAAACACTGACTGATATACTGTAAATCTATATTTGGAACATGTGTATTTCGAAGACCTATCGTACTAAAAATCTATAAGAAAGAGTAATAGTTATGAATTAAACCCCTCCTCATAATAGAAGCCCCCATGGGCTTCTATTTTGGGGAGGGCTACTAATACGATTTTCGGACATAAATGTTAAAAAATTATAAGTGAGTATTATTTCAATAATTTTGATTACTTATTTATTATAAGTTCAAATAATCTTACAAAAAAATCATAAGATTTTACACGGCATAGATAGAAGATATTCTTCGATTTCTTCAACTTCGTACATTGTCAATACAATAATGATGTTAGGATGAAAATATGAAACAATGACACCTGAGTGATTGTTTCAGCATATATATACTCATTTCTTATATGCGTTCATTCGTTTCAATCTGCTTGTGTTATAGGATTACAAGAAAAGATGCTGACACATAAGAAACGTTAATTGGCTTATATCAAATTTTGTACTTTCATTAGAGTAATCAATAGATTGATCATAAAAATGACAGTTATTTAAGACCACATGTACAAATTGGATTAATTTATATTAGAAACATATCATGGAATACATGAAAAGAACGAAAATAAAACATGAATAATGTCCTTCAATATCCCACGCGCAATAAATTACTTCTTCTCTACTGTTGATAAATATTATTGATATTGATGATATCTGGGCCTTCTTGTACATTTTCTCATGTACAAAAATTTCTCAATACAGATAATATCCGTCCGGAAGAAAAACCGATTTTTGAAAAACTGGCAAAGCGGACGAAGTATAAGTGAGGGGGCTTCTAATATGGAAGGGGTTTACTGGTACGGACAATTAAATATCAAACAAAAGAAGTTCTAGTATATAGCGTCTTTTCCGTGCCAGTACTGTACTATTTATAAAGAAAATAAAGAAAAAATAGACAATTAGATGAATCTTCAGTAAAACAACTTTTTCTGTATTCATTTCCTATTTTATTCTGAAGAAGATCGATTTCATCGATTGAAACGTCAATAAATTAAATAATAAACAAGAGAATTATTACGTTAACACAAAGGAGGAAGAGAAAATATTATACACAATCATAATAATTGAAATCAATCAACCCACTCATATAGTCTTCTATAAACCCTTGAGTCAGTTGAAGAGATCCATCTGCCTTCTCATATACCATTTCATAAACCTTTTCGACCATTCATAACCTCCATAAGCACTTCCAAATGAGTCTTCTGAGGTTGAGCTTTGGGTATTGTATTTTTATCAACCCTTCTAAGGGGTTTATGAAAGTGCAACGTATAGCAAACCCTTTTAGGATTTATAAAATTTATCAACCCATTCATAAACGCTTCATAATCAGTTTCAGCAAATCATAAACCCCATATTCATCCCTCTTTTTAGGGTTTATGAAAGGGTTTATAAAGGCCTCATAAACCCTTTAAAAGGGTTTGTGATACATTGCACGTTCATAAACCCTTTTTTCGTTTTTTATTCTACGGATATTTTTTACAGTGTACCCGGAACCGGCCGTTTTCAGGCCGCACTGTTCGACCTGAGACACTAATCAGTGCTTGTACCTTGAAATAGGAATGTCGCTGAATGAATTCATTATGTCAGGATGAGCATAGTCCCTAATTGTTTAGATTTCATGGAACCGATACATCCGCCTGGAAAAAAGAATGCCACACGATATTCTTGATATATCATCTTCATACATTGACATTTTGAGAAATGTAATTATATATTCGGATAGCCCATAAAATTCTCTAAAACTCAATATATGTACATTTTGAATTGCACTCATTCGCTAAAGATAAATTCAAGTGCAGTAAAGGCACCTTCGTCGTCAGATTCCCCAAAAATTCATTTTCTGTTCTTTTATATATAGAATAAGTTATTACAAAAGTAAGTATATATTCTGAAAGCTCGTCAAATTCTCTATCATCCTGTACTTCTGCCAGTCTGGACTTGTAATTGTTCAATGACAAATATGTGGAGTATTGCTATCGTACTCTAGTTCACATGAAGTCATGCAGCAACCCATGAAAGATTATCTGCTTAAACCGTAAGAGGTATGGATAACGAATCACCCATCAAACTTGATTTCGGCGCTGCTGGGAGTGCTTGGTCTTAGATAAACTACTTTCCGCAGGGATATCGCTTGAACTCTCAACAACATCAGACCTAGGAACGTGATGCGTGAGTACATTAACAATACTCGAAAGATTTGCCCTCAAATAATTGCAAATCAAGGTTGATAAAACCACAGGCTAATAGTGAATTTCACGCGCTTTCAGAATATATATATTTATTTTCGTAAATATATTTTTCTGTATTTAAAATAAATTAGAAAAAATAAATTGGAAAGGAACAAACAATGAATTTCGGGGGATCTGACGATGAGGGTGCCTTTACTGCAGTTGAATTTATCTTTAGTGAACGAGTGCGATTCAAAATGTCTATGTATGAAGATGATATATCAAGAATATCATGTGACATTATTTTTTTTCCAGGTGGACACGGCATGTAGACAGTTGTTCAACTCTGCGATATAAAAATAGATTTGTTTTATTAAGGATAAAAAAAGTTCAGTGTTATGAATGATAAATAGTTTTAAATGTGGATAACAAAGATAAAAAGTTCTTCTAAGCATTCGGTTTGGTAAGACAACAATAAACGACCCACAACGGGAAACTTAGCCCACCTGTAAACAAGCAGAGAAGCCAGCAGCAACATTGTACATCGGAATTTCCTCCTCCTTTAAGGGCAGCTTTATGTTGATGTCGTTGTAGTTGTTGCGGCTGTGTTATTGTAATTTACCGTATCTCCTTCATATGGTGGAGCACCAGCATAAGGTGGAATAACTTGGTTTAATGTTTTGTCTTGTTGATCACTCACCATTGTTAAAAAGTCAAACTTCTGTATTATACGGTATGAAATCTATATTTACAATGAAACTGTCGAAAATGAATGCGCCATACACTATTTATTCTGTTTTAATTTGCTCATTCTTCTTCCAATTTCATAGTCAGTGAATTATTTTCGCTACTTCCGAGAAAAAAGAATTTATGTTTTTTTTACCAAGACAGGGCCGCTATGACAGATTGTCGCGAGACAAATCGTCGCGGACAATTCATTACGGACAAAACGTCGCATGGTCAAATCGTTACAATATATATACTGATCAAAAATGAAGTGCTAATCAATATGACGTATTCAAAAAATTAGAAAAAAATTCTGTTTCATCTTTGTAAATGCGATTGATATTTAAATCTCTAGATTGATAGCGATTTTAGTTTTATTTTATAATTCATTTTTTTCAATTAATTCGTTATATTATTTTCATTGATTTACATTACAAAATTTGAATTCATACTCTGAATAAACATTTTCAACAATATGCAATATTGCAACATTTTGCCCATGGGACGATTTATCCGTGCAACGTTTTGTCCGCAACGAATTGTCCGCGACGTTTTGTCTCGCGACGATCTGCCCGGTCACCCAAGACAGAGAGCGAAATTTATGAAGCGAACGATTTGAGTGCCGCCGTAATGTTGAAAGTAGCAGAATGTGGCGGTAGGTGTAGTTCTCCTCGTGATAGTAGGTACTTCTGTAAAATCCTATCTGTAAATTATTACTTACGAAATCAAACACAACAATTAGTCCATAAAAGTTTCAAAGGATCATGTGTTGTTTTTTCTCTATCGTTGTGCTTTCGTCTCATCTACTTGTATTCTTGGGTGTGGGTGTGGGTGTGAATCAGAGATGTGCGCAGGACAAGGCTGTTCTGCTGTCCTTGTATCGAGAATGCATCCCATTCCACAATGTTGAACAGTCCGGAATCAGTTCCGACAGTTCCGTTTATCACTTCCAACACAATTCCGAAATTCCCGGAATCACTGCCTATCAATTCCATCTAATACCCGGAATTCATTTTATCACTTTCGGCGTTCACTTCGGTCGATTATTATTACCCGAGTTTGTTGATTAAACTGCCACGCATCTATTGATTTGCTTTTCATCTGTCTTCTATTTTTCGACGGTTCTTTCATTTCTTCATTAAATCTACTCTTTTTTTCTCCTTTGTCCTGAATCATTTTCTTCGCGTTTTTTTTCATTCTTTACTTTCTGCTTCAAAATTGTCTACTTTATTTTGTCAGTTTCAGCTCGATTTCTCACCCATATTATCACGTAGATAAACTATGATACATGTTGATCCTGATTCATGATTTTATATAGATAGCAATATAGAAAAAACACAAGATATTAGTCGTATTGCGTAGCTTGAAATTAGTTTACGAGAGAGAGAGAAAATAGCATAGCATTAGTTTTTCTTCTTAATAAAAATGCCACAGGCAATGATTTTGTGAAAAAAGCACTATGTTCGTCGAGATATTTTTGAAGGTCTCCGAACAAAAAAGAGTCCTTGACATCATGGCAGCATTTTCTAATCATGAATGAGAATATGCGAGAAGTCTACACTGTAAAAAAAAAGGGTAGAATAATAAACCCTTTAAGGGTTTATGAAAGTGCAACGTAGACTAAACCCTTTTACCGTATGTGAAAAGTTTCTTAATCCCTTTCATATACCCTTAGA
>CAJNYU010001834.1:0-10437 GCA_905331475.1 Rotaria socialis | reverse complement strand
TAACTTTTTTGTCATCATTTCTTTATTAATTTAAGCTTTTATAATTGATAATCGTCACTATGAAACAGACAATGATTAGACATAAATTACGAAGTTTCTTTCATATTAGCTTATTTATTTTTAACGAAGAACGATTGTAGCTAATAACACATCAAATGGAGTACTCATATAAGAAACTTCTTTATTAATTTCATGGAAAATTTTAAACAAAAATTCCTTTCCTTCCATATCATTCGATATAAAAAAATTTTCCATTCCCATCCCACCTGCTCGAGACTCGTACTTCGAAATAACGATAGCGAAAATCTCTTTCTTTCTTTTCTTCGAATACAGAACGAAAGAGAAAAATCAATGTCCCTATGTCCCAATGTCCCGCGTATTAAAACAAACATCTTTTCAGAATCTTTCTCATTTCTCTCTCTTCAATCATGAAAGATTGACACAATCAATCTTGGAAACAAAAACGTGTTTTTTGAATCTACATAATCAATCAAACTATATCATATCACTCACTAATAAAATTTTATTTCTATGAATCACTCTCTCATAACATTTATAGAATAATGAACAATTCCAATCCCAACTAGATTCTAAACTCTACTGCCAAATATATAATAACTTGATGGATTCTGACGGCTTTTCATTACTAAGTTAAATATTTTACCAAAAATGAATTTTTCTTGTCTGTGGTACCCCTCAGGCTTTCAGAAAATGATTTTTCTTTATTCTATTTGTTTTCTGTTTACATTGATGGAACAAAATGTGTGAAACCTGAATGTGTTGTCACTTTTTAGTATCAATGGAATAGTTCGAGAAGGAGCCAACAACAGCAATAAAATGGGTTTTGTTCGACAGCTCTGAATCACTTACGTGGGGTGTGGGTGGATGGATCGGTTGGAGTAAGGTAGAAGCACAGAAGATCTACTTCAGCTGTACTCTCACCGTACTCCCGCTATACTCCACCTATACGCACACTCTATTCGAGGAGTACGAGATTCTCGCTTTCTCCCCTAAGTCAACACACAACCACATCGAAACTCCTCAATTCAAAAATAAATTAAAAGACAATGGAAATGAAATAATCAATGCATTTATTATTTGAACCTGTAAAATATTCTGGGCTTTGATAATATGATGCCGTGGTTTATTCATTCCGACTGAAATGGTTCAATGACTCTGAGTTAAGTAGCGCTTGTAAAAGCACTGTATTTTGAAGACGGCTGGAGGAGATCATTGGCCCAAACCAAATATTTTGAAAGAAATGAAGCTTGTTTCAAGAGACGTTTTGTGGCGTGAGCAGCATGTTCTACGTGTCCACTCGTGAGTAACATAATGCTATCTCGCGCATGTTCCTTTATAGCTAAAACCAAAATAATATTTTCACATGCTATATTTATTTCATTTTTTTATGGAACTTTTGTCAGATACAAACTTCTTACATACCTTTCAAAATAGAAACAATCTGTGAACCTATCGAATCTTCATGGTACAGATTTTTGCTAGATGCTGCAATTTGAGTAAATTTATCAATAATAGTTTGTTCGAATTCGCCATTAAAAGCAGTTGCTTGATTTTCAATGTCGCTGAAATTACTGCAAAGCTTTTGGATGTTCTTTTGGATGGATGACATTTTTACTTCATACTGTTTTTGGATACTGTCAATCTCATTCTGAATAGTCTGATACCCGGTCTTATAAACATCTAGATTTTGATTCAAGCTGTTCATAAATTTTGTTTCTTCTGCTTCATTAATCTTATTTTCATGAATATCCACCTTTCTCTGTGCCACTTCACTTTCTAAACGAGTTGTGTGTGCTGCTTCCTTCACATTTCTTCCCTACAAATAGACAAGATCGTAATCCACATCAATCACTCGTAGTCATGAACTGAGACAAAATCCTCTTAAAATAGCTACAAATAGTAGCAATGAAAAACAAATAATGTAATGACACACCGTAATAATACGCTGATGATTTCGATAACAAGCAAATGTGCAATCGCATTTTTCAGTGACAGTCCTCTGTACATTTTTCGAAGTTGATTGAAGATATATTTCGTCTTTCTCATTCAGTGCAATCATTTCATTATTTGAATGTTGGACTTCTTCCAAATATTTCTCTGCATCTTTGATCAGTTTCTCCGTGTCTCGGATCAGCTTCAACCAATATTCGCGTTTTCCTGAAAGTATATGATTATTGATCGAGGAAAAATTAACGTTTGGATATCGATAAAGATACTATGTACTGCGGTGCATTTCAAAATATAGCTACGGGTGTGGGTGTGGGCTTAGATGGATAGGGAATTAAACACCCCCTCATCCGGCACACCCACAGTCGTTTTTTCTGGGATTTGACCTGATCTGATCTGTTCGAACAGTTCTTCTGCTCGTTTGGTCTGAAATTTGATCTGAGAACTGCTATACCCTACATCGATCAAAACGCCATTTCTTTGTGATATTTAAGTTCAGTTTCGTAACCTGTCGTACATGTAACTGCGGTTTCACAATCAGTTTAGGGCAACTTTGGTTTTAGCACTGTCTAAAGAAGAATCTGAAGCTCACCTTGTTGATACTGACGTCTGAATCGGATTCGTTCTAGTTCTTTGTAATTTTGTGCGAGACGAATGTTAATTTCAGCCTTCTGGGTATCAAACATTTTAGCTTTGGATATGATCATCCCATGCAATTCCCCAATTTCTTCGGCAACTGTTACCACGGCAGTGTTCTCTAAAGCGGCAGCTTCTTTGCTACAGTCTGCTAAAACAGTGAAGGCAGCAGAAATAGTTTGTTCTGCAATTTCAATTGAACGAGAAGATCCTGAACATCGAGATTATCAAAGTTTCATTTTCTAAACCATAACTATACATGAAAGATACCTTTGGTTACTTTGATGGTATCTGCGCCTTGTCGGATGCAAATCGAAAGGCTACGGATCGACGACAGGAAGTTGGCTATGACTGAACGTACTTTGGCATCCTGGGTTAGGATTGGTACCAAATTTGGAATTACCTGTAAATCGTAAATCAACATGATTTCTGAACTCTTCATATGAAATAGTGGTCTAGTGAGTGCAAACCAATTGACTAATTTTCTAATATTAGAAAAGCTATTGTTTAGTGACTTGTAACTGTAATCGAGTTTCTGTAATTTTCAGAATATGACACCATTAGATAAACTGATTGCGTCTGGTATTTCGAGTTTCTGAAGTCATCCGTCTAATGAAGGAAACTGTCACATTTACCCAACAGAAGCAGCCAATTTCTTTAGTATCTACATTCAAGTTTGGCCTTGAGTTCTTTTCTTTTAAACTTGTTGCAAGGTTTATGATTGAAAAAGATATAACTCATATCTAGATCTAGGACAAATAATAAGAAAGTCGTATGAAGTCAAAAACGACTATTAAGTTTCCGTATTTCAGTATGTAATCCTATTGTAGCGTTTTATATGCTACCGTCTTGCATTACAGCACACGGTATTCGTTTTACTCCCTGTGTCTCCGTATACGCTCATTGATGAGCATGGGGGAGCGAGCGGTTTTCGCTCGCGGTCATCATGCTTGAGAGTTTCTTTGGCATAGAATAAGTGATCGGTTCTGATCATTTTTGTTGAGTTTATTCCTAAAAAAAACAACATTCACTTTTTGTGTGGTGTTTCACTCATGTATCGTGAATACAATTTTTTCCGTTTACAAGTCGAAACTGTAGAAGCTTGCAGATTTGGGAATGTTGATTACAAATATTGCCACGAGACCTCTCAGCAAACATTTATCCTTGCAATAGTGAATTAGTAGTTTCGCCGGCTTTTATTTTCGCCGACTCCAACTTCGCGGAATAAAAATCTTGACCGAAAAATATCGAATCAAATTTGATCCATTCTAGATATAGAATTTTATCCTAATTAACTACTTTAATAGTGACTTGACTAATTAACCCCATCTGACTTGGTAGCCAACTGACTTGGTAATCATCTGAGTTGATAATCCACGCCCACACCCTCTGTGAATCCCATTCCTCATTATTTTGGCCATCATAGCGTCATTATTCATGTAAATTCAGTAAAAAACATCTTGTCTAACTCAGAATTTTGCGTTTTATACGAATATGAACCTTTTACAACCATAAAGTGTAAAATTTTCCAAACAAACCCAGCGATTCCTGAGCAGAAACTAACATTTCCTTTAAACATATAGAAATTTGTACCTATGACATTTACTGAAGCCACTTCTATTGCAATGTGAAATTCAGACCACTGAGGTCATTTTTCGAGCTCTATCGATCGATAGCATTAAGATCATCAAAATAAAGTGGAACAGATTAAGGATCTAAAATTCTTGCGAAAGACGCCTTTTTTTTACTAGATTTGTATATATTTATTTGATGATCAGCGTGATATCAGTCTTTATGGGATGTGAAACTCGAGCTAAATATTTCCCTCTTCAATCAGTATTGATTGATAGCCGTAAAAAAATAAAATCAGGTACTACAGAGGAAAAATTCAAAAATATTAGAATATTCAGTTTTGTATAAGTCGATTGGTGAGTATTTCTGTAATGAATCGAATGACGACGGGCTTCTCAGAGAGAAAACCTTTGGTTTTGAGCGGCCGTTTTGTGTTTCTTTCAAATGATGATCCTATTTATGGTTAAATCTGATCGCAGATGGAATAAAGTGGATGAGATCTTCAACTATTGTCACGTCTGATATAAGGCCTAGAATGAGCTAGTGATAAATTGCCGCTAGAGAACAACTATGAGCGAAAAAGTAATTGAACTCTTGTATCGTAAATTTGGAAAAGAAAAGATCACATTACCAATATAATAAATATGAGAATTGTAAGAATTCATCTATAACTGTTGTCTAACTATGAGAAAAAATTGAAAAAAAGAGCTGAGATCGTACATGATGAGCAAAAGCATGGAAATATCATAACTGAACCTGTTCAATTTCAGTAAATTAAATTCGACATTGCATTGTATCCCCTCCTCAACGATTAAAAATATGGTTTGAATTAAAGCAAAAACAGAATATTTCCACCAAAATTAAAAATATCTAGCCCTCCGTGTATTTACGTATCTTGATACGTATTAATGGCAAATCTATCTCGTTTTCGTGTAGTTACATAGCTACTGCAAATCGCATACGTAAAATATTTGATTATTTTTATTGTTTTCCCTCGTTATTATCTTCTCTTAAGGGTGTATATGGGCAAAATCATTTGTTAGCGACGTGATTTCGTAAAATTCAAATATCTATATCTCGCAATAGTGAACTTTTATAGACTAGATTTTTATATATTATATGGATCTTAAGTGACTCCAGATACCCTGCAGAAATCAGAATAGGGAACTTTGTTGATAGGAGTTATCTCGAAAAAACAGTCGTTAGTGACGTGACCCAAAAAGGACACGGATTTTCACTTTACGGACTTCAGTTTAAAAAAAACTCCAAACTGACACATAATTTTAGAAAACTAAATTCGATATCCAGTAGACACCAGCTCCGGCTACAACATACGTATGCAATGTTTTCTTCAACATGTCTAGAATTTTTTGTCAAACGTATGAATTTTTTGTTGGCGACGTGACAATTTTGTTAGCGACGTGATGGAATACGAATACACTACCGAAAAAATATCTTCATACTCGAACAAACAATTTGGAAAAGATTTCAAGTCGTACAAATCCTTGCTCAGAGTCCAGGGATTATAATAACATAACAGGATTTGTTTCTACTCTTGATTGCTTATTTATAGAGCCAGTTTTTAGGAGGAAATTTCTTGGCATTCAATCTGGCTGAAAATTTTACCAAAGATGCAGCTTGGACTCTGGAGTCTATTCTGAAGTTTTCAGACTTTTTTCTCATACCGTTTGCAAGAAAGTCACTAATTAAGTATTAATTAATTAATAATTAATAAATAGCCATGTGAAAGAGCAAAGCGTTTCACATAAGTCAATGATAAAAGAAATTATTCAAAAAGAAAGCCTGTGTGGAGAATAAGAATCGAATGAAGGGGGTGCATGTCGCGTTTTGCCTGATTCTGCCCATATGCTAATCAAAATTTGGTGAAACACAATCTAAAAGGAATTGTGAAGTATACACTGTATACTATACAGGGTAGAAATTTGGATCCCCATAGATCGTGATAGAGAAATTAATCAATTAATTAAATAACTAATTAGCTAATAATTAATTTCCCTGTTACGGTCTTTGCCGGTCTTTAAAGACTCCATTCCTTATAATACAGACCATCAATGACCGCGACCGAAAGGCTCCTTATATCATTACAAACAGTGGCAGAAACGCTACAAAGACTCGCATACTATGATAGACAGGCTCCAGAGAAGGAGTTTAACCGTGTGTCACATTTTAATCCCCGAGGGATTGCACTAACCATTTTTTATTTATGATACATTGTCAGCAAGTGTAGTTCTAGTTTCCTAAAAGACGTTCCAGGCCTGATGTGAACTGATTAATATACTTATCTACACTAACGTATCTATATCCACATCCTCAGAACATTTTCTTAGATTGTACTGAACAAACTTTTAGAACAAGCAAAAGCTCATTGAAGAGAAGAGCGATAAGTTCGAACGTCGATATTGTTAATAACATCCTGTTCAAAAAAGATTTCAGGAGTCATTTGAAAGCCGTGTATTTAGAGAAGATTATAGAGCCTTTTCGTATTTGGTGCCGCTAAAATTGGCAAAGAATAGGGTTATTCTACCAAAATAGTTCACTTTAGAGTAGTGGTGGACCATTTAATTTAATGCAAGTTAATTAACGGCGTTAGTTAACTCAGGTTAAGTCAAATGGTCCAGCCCTGGGGTGGTTAAGCTTACGTTAATTCAAAATTAACATTAGCTAAAAGCGTTAACCGTTAATTTTAACGAATTAACGTAAACGTACCACCCCTACTTTAGAGGCCTATAGAGGCGTGGATCTATATCAATTAGAGTTTCATTTGAAGTTTCCTGATTGAAAGACTTACTTTTTCTTTCCAAAGTTGGGAATAGTTGGAATTATTAAAATTAGACGTATAATTTCCGATTGTATGGGCAGTGATTACAATATCCTCGCTGGAAACTAAGGACTTTTTTAGTTTGTTGGTCAACGTAGTGATGCGATCTTGAGCATCTTGAGCATCCTGATCATACATTTCCGAGTCGTCAGCGCTCATAACAGCAATGTTTTGATTTCAGATACAGTATTCTCAATGGGTTCGTAGAGAAGACTGTCCTGAGGATTTTCTTCTAAAGTAATAAACGATTATTCAGATATTACTTAATCCTGTAAGTGGAAAGCGACATGAAATATGATATGGTTATGTTTGATATCACAGGATGGAATGCGGATAAGGATGTACAGTGTCGGTGTGTCCAGTGGAGCATCGACTACAATGATACTGTTCCCCAGCGGAGCACTGACTACACTGACAGTGTGCGCAGTGGAACACCGACCGCACTGTCACCGGTGTCACTAAAGCAATGAAGATAGCGACACTAACGGCACCGACATCGGTGTTCAGTGAAACACTGATACGCCGATATCTTTCTGATCGGCTAAAGACTTCAGCCAATCAAAAGTTGTCGGTGTGTCAGTGTTTCACTGATCATCAGTGTATGAGTGATCATCCGTGTTTCAGTGAAGTCTGTGTAGTCGGTGATCAGTTTTTCAGTATTTACACCGACACTGCACATCCCTAGATGCGGAAGGATGATGATGTGCCCAAATAATATCAACTTTCTATGGAGAAGGTTCGTACACTAATTTCATCCTAGATAAAAATTGCAAGAATAGGCCATGTGTTTGAGAAAAAAACGCAACTTTTGGTCGACATACTTGTTTTTGATGGAAACCAAGCTGAAACAGGCAACTCTGTCCATTTATTGTTATTTCCTAGATGAAACTGGTTTTCATCGGTGGAATGTTCTGGAATTTCATAAAAGTTATATCGCTCCAACTGCCGAGAGGCATTTTAATGTGCGCTAATATAATTACGGTGCAACTCAAATATCTTTATTAATGACACATTCTATGTAACTAGTATATTTATGAGACGCGCTCTGTGTTAATGTACCTTGCTCAACAAAGGAAGTATTCCGTCCTGTACTTTACTTTATAATAAATAGCAGATTTTCCCAAAACTTCGCTCTATCAGACTGTTAATGGTGATTCTCTCTTTTTTTTGCTGTTTACTTTATATTGTTACTATTTTGTATATTCTATTTCTTCTATTCTCTCTGAATATATATATATATATCAATTTAAGGACATGTTTTGAGATATAATAAGATAAGCTAAGCTAAACTCATCGAATGAGCTAACACGTGTCGGATTAGAAAATGATAGAATAGGGGGCCACCAGAAATGTTCTAGTACAGCGCATAGGCAGAGGGTTAGGTGGAATTAGTTAACTTTTAACATACCCAAACGAAGAAGAATCTAGTATTAATATAGATTAATGATAGAAGGGAAGTATTTATATCTGACGAGGAATAAAATTAAGTTGTATTCAAAGATACTCTAATCGTCAACATGACAAAACATGTTGATTTCGAAACAAGTCGTTAATTGCAGATATCATATGCAGTTTACCTTAAGTTTTATGTTCTTGAAGGTGATCAGTGCGCAGGCTTATAGACTTTCTTCCTTGTAATATGTAAATACAAAGGGAAAAATATCCATAAGATAAAAGAGCTGACTCAGTTATAATATTGACTCAGTATATTTGCACGGTGATCATTTTTTTTGTGTTCGTCTTATCTTTCACCAAGATAATTTAGGGGGAAAAACTTTAAGATAAGAGAACTGAAAAACCACTTTGCTCTTATGAGATACATACTCCTTCTCACCCAGAGTAAAAGGACATGGTCTTTATCCTGGAATTTTACACCCGTTGTCTTATGGATGGTCTTATATTCTCATACAATGGGGTATATGGTTTCAATCTAAATTTGAAAGAAAAAAAAGAGTACCTCATTTCAAAAAGAAATGACGAACTACATTTTAAAAAAAGGGTTTATGAAAATGCAACGTGATACATACCTTTTTTTCCGTTTTTAAAATATCTGATAAACCCTTTTTCCAAATCATAAACCTAAAAACCGTTTATTATCTTCGTCATATACGGAAAAAAATAATTCATGATACGTTGCACTTTCATATACCCTTTTTTTTGTTAAATACCCTATCAAAAACGTTTTTTCCGTTTATTATTCTGAGGATTTTTTTACAGTGTAGGGGATCTTTAGATACTTCAATTCGAACCTAAATTCTGAATTCATATATGTTTAGATCATCCTTAGGTATGTTTTGTTTTGGATGGGGGAGGGGGGGGCGACGACGACGACCAACGGGACCTCGGGGGGATTTATTCGGAATTCGGAATTCAACTGNCCCCCCCCCCCCCCCCCCCCCCCCCCCCCCCCCCCCCCCCCCCCCCCCCCCCCCCCCCCCCCCCCCCCCCCCCCCCCCCCCCCCCCCCCCCCCCCTTATTCGGAATTCGGAATTCAACTGAATTCAAGCTAAGTCATCCAAGTCCCACCTAGTTCCCGCATCCAAAAAAACATACTTAGAGGGGGACATACACATATACGAATTCAGAATTCAACTGAATATTTCTTGTTTTCAGGATATAAGGGGTTCGTTTAGCTGTGGCTTGAGCATGCGAAATGTGGAAGCGGAAGAGATTATAGTGAAATTTCGATGGGAAAACTGCGTTCATTGTCGTCAGTCTCGAATTGTTTGTGGTTGCTCTAAGATCCCCTAAACCCCCGTTGTTGCGAAAAATGGAGGCGTTTTCTTCTGTTTTTAATTCAGTTTGAAAAGGAATATCGCCTAGACTCTCTATTCTGTGGGAGGAGGGACACGACAATTCGCTTCTCGCAATAAAGACTTATCTAGCCCATTTACTGCAGATAATTCTTATGCGTATGTAATAGCACAAGGATATGCAACGTGCAAGTAGTTAAAACATAACATCACATTCTTTTTTCTTATCATTGCAAAATAAGAAAGATATGCCGCGATGAAGCTTATATGGGTTTACGAAGACAAGTATTGGCATCTCAAATATCAATTAGAGGGTGAGAGTAAACGAATCAACAAATTTCAGTGATCAAATTTTGTATAACTCTGACGAATATCACAGACAAAGTCTTTTATGTCAAAGCACCGGTGACACCTCTCAGTGTTATACAAAATTTGATCACTGAAATTTGTTGATTCGTTTACTCTCACCCTCTGATTTATATTTGAGATGCGAACACTTGACTTCGCAAACTCACATATATTTCATCGAGACCTCCGGGTCAGCACCCAGGGACCTTCCCTCGTCAACTGAGCAGTAGTGTCAAACTTGAAACTTGAATTCAACTGAAACTTCAAGTTTCAAGTTTCAAGTTTCAGGTTTGACGTTACTGCTCTGACACTACTGCTTCC